>JAFIDM010128414.1:58226-105734 GCA_023159025.1 Thereuonema tuberculata
AACTTTTTGCAATCTTATAACACGAAGGAATTAATTTTGAATTTTGGTCAAGGAAACTAAGGCTTTGTGCATTGGCTTTATTTTTGATCATGAACAATAAGTGTGCACGTAAATCTTTGATTATTAAATTCTTAATTTTGTTTTGTTAATTTGTATAGTTGCCAATCTTATACATGAACTATCAACTTCTCTTCCTTCATTTCGACTCAGACTTTGTTGTTGTTGATGAATTAAAGCTTTTATTTCAAAGACTCAAATCCTAAGTAGGCGATGTGATCTTTGTTCTCCAAATTATAATTATCTTCATTGCTCTTCTATATCACTTTTTGCATCTCTAGAAGTTTTTTCTGCAATAAAGAAATTCGTAAGAAAAAACACTGTAAATTTTAATCCCGAAAAGATTAAAAAAATTATCAAGTGTATTTAAAAAAAAAAAAAAAAACACGAATCATAATGCACCTAAGTAAGATTCGCACTCTGAGCCATTGTGACGCGAACATGGGACGGCCGTTTTCTGCCTTATTAGGCTTCATCAGCCAGGTTTAACCTCGATGATAAGCTCAGAATGCCCGAAACGGTTAAGGATCTTATCATCGAGGGTAACTCTGGCTGACGACGCCTAATAAGGCAGAAACGTCTGTCCCAGATTACCATCGACGACGGCTCAGAATGCAAATCTGGTGCATTTTGATTTGTGTTATTACTCACATGAGCGTTAAACTTTATTTTTATTAGAGTTTCGAAGTTGCCTAATTTATTTATTAGATCTAATCCTATTAATAAATAATTTAAAACACAATTGCTTTTTTTTACTGTAAACTTTTACCGGTTACAAACCACTCTGCTTTAGAAATTAGACACTTTAAACTCTTTTGAAAAGCATAAATTTCTTTCTTTGTTTCTGTTTAAGCATTTGAAGTTTTAATGGCAACAAATGACAGGCGACGAAGTTTCTTTTAATGGTAATGTCGTTTTCTGAAGTAATTTATAACGAAATATTTTTTCCTCCGTCCAGCTTTTTTTTCTTTCTCTGGTAGGAATCAACTTTCTTGTTTTAAATGTTCGCTCTGTCTTGTATTCAGGCTGTGTATTCCAAGCCCTGTTCTAAAGAGCGCCGTACGGCTGCCATTAACGCTGAGCGCTCAGAGGGGAATAAGCCTAACGACGTGTCTGATCGCAGTTTTGCATTGTATGCATTTTTTCCGACGTACATATGCAGTGCAGGGAAGCAAAATGTTATGATGTCGGCAAACCTAACATTCTAATTCAAACTACTTACGGCTCGCAAAGAAATCAATAATAAAAAGTAAAGCGAACGAAAAAAAAAAGAAAGAAGGAGAGAGAGAACACGAAACTACGAGAACAGAAAAGAAACAGGAAAGTTCATTTCCGTAGCGGTGCTGAGGGCCTCTTCGTGCGGCCATTTGCCTTCTTCATCACTGTCGCCCTCCCACACATACTGAAAAAAAAGGCCCCGTCACCCCTCCCAGGATTCATTTCGGGGGACCTGAAATTGCTGTGGCAGAAGGTAGGGGAACAAGGATTGGAAATTGAATCGCTTATTGCAAAGGAAGTGAGACCAAGGCCTTTAGACCCAACGCCAAAGATACGTCCATTCACACAAGATACTCACAATAAACAAATAAGGTCATTTTGTTTTTTCGGTTACAAGTATTGTCAAAATTTTTCGAATTTATTCACTTTGAAAATCATGAAGTATTTCCTTTGAAGGCTATTTGTAAGATAAAATTTAAGTAATGTACCACTTTTTTTTGTCCTTTATTCCGATTATATACTGTGGTTAGGAGTAATCTCTAAATTTTCTTAAACTGAATATTGTGTTTTGTATCATTCAGTATAAGAAATGTTTACATTGTATCATTCAGTGTATTATTAATGAAAGGGAGGGAATCACAGAAATGGAAAGAAGTTCCCAAGATACTCGAATATCACAACATGCCACAGCCAAATGGTCAGCCACAAAATAACAACAAAAGCGAAATTTGGATTTATAACCATTCTAACTTAAATATTTGCATAAAAATATTATAAAATTACTTTTCCTACAATTGTTTAAAAAAATGATAGCATAAAAAAACCTGAAGAAATATTTGAATGGTGTTACAATATAGCTGCCAATTGTGCGCGATTAAGTAAATGTATTGAATGTTTATCGCTAAAAACTGTTGCAAAATACTAATTCAACAAAATATCTTTATGTATGTATTATTAATTACTAGAGAATCTACAATGTCTTATTCCTATTCACGTAGATTTCTATCAAATCTGCACTGTTTTTACGGATACTTATTATTATAATTATTATTATTGTTATTATTACTATTACTTATTTTATGATGAAACCAATTTGTCTTTAATAAAATTATACTTGCTCTAACTCTGTTATTCAGTCTTTCGATTGTAGCTAACAAACCTTTCTAAGTTCTTTTTATCTCCATCTATGGTTTAAGGAATGCATTTATTTACGTAAATGTGCCTATCCAATTAATAAAATCTAAATTTATAAAATTCTATGTTTTATTTTGAAATCATAATCTGAGTTCCTGTCAGCTCTTTCGTCTCCCACACCATGATACCAATGACCATTCGATAAGTCCCATCTTAGTAGTCGTTTACGAGAAGCAGAGCTCATCATCATGAGCCGAATTCCCAGACCCATAGAGTTTAAATGACACACATGTAGTGCCTTGATAATGATCGGCCTTCGAGAGGCTGAACTTTCTTTCCGTTATATTGTTGAACGTCGGATAAGCTACATACGTCGTTACAACACGCAGAAAGTTCATTAAGCACAGAATCAGTATCGTATGGATGTTTGTAGAAAACTTACCGATGCCAGTTCTTCCAGATTCCGTATGAGTTTCGTAAGTTTGCTGGTCCATTGCTGTTAACTTCTGCAATGGCGCCATCATCACTGATGCAATGTAATAATAAATCCGAAATCGGTCACAGAACAAGTGACAGTGACGGTAGGCGATAACTATCAAAGAACGTAGGAAAGGACAAAACTTCCAATTTTTTGTTGTTGTTGTTGACATGTTCGTTTATAGATGAAGTTAGATTTATC
The DNA here is from genome assembly GCA_023159025.1 of Thereuonema tuberculata. Lineage (NCBI taxonomy): Eukaryota > Metazoa > Arthropoda > Chilopoda > Scutigeromorpha > Scutigeridae > Thereuonema > Thereuonema tuberculata. The sequence goes on from JAFIDM010128414.1 coordinate 61,315, forward strand.
AATTAAGAAACTCTCTTCTGTTGATAACAGAATTCAAAAAAGAGCTCAGCATCACCAAAGATACCCATTACAAAAAACCTATTTTTATCTTTCAAAGACCATTAAATTAAACAAACACCATTGTAAAGTAATTTTTTTTTACTAACAGTCTCAGACTTCATCCTAGTTCAAATTTCACGCCTAAAATTATTCTTCACATAAAGTACAGGATATCTACACTGAAGATTTTATTCAGCTTCCTATCAAACATCAAATTAAAGTTAAATTTTCGATCAAAGTATTTAGAAGTTGACGAATCACTTGAAGATAATATTTACACATTTCGTTAAGCTTGGATCTGTTGATGGTCCGAAGACGGAATTCGGAGTGACAATACTGCCCTCGCATTATGTACAATTATTTCCTGAAGGAAGAAGACAGCATCGTTAAAATTTTACATTCCTAAATTTCGGTCAATTACTTTCCTGGAAAATTCCGCGGTTATTGAAGCAACGGAAAAATCGATTAGGTTCCTGCGGACCTTCTTCACTTTACACTTCTGCAGAAACTTATAAATTTCGCGTACCGTTCTTGTTAAAGAACACTTTCCGTAATATAGTATATATTTAATAGAGATATTTTACACTTGCATTTTATTTAAAAAAAAAGAAAAAAACAACTTATGAATAAATTTAAACACACAAATTTACGAATATTTTCTTTCTTATGGCGCAACGAGTGGATGATTTGATACATGAATTGTCAGATGCTACCGAATTTCCAGAACGAAGCAAGTCGAGCACAAGAATCTTATTCATGAAGCTCATTACAAAGCGTTTGCACTTAGGAGAGCAGTGGTCATCGTGTTTCATTGAATATGGAAGTGCAACAGGATAAAACCGTCTTAAAACCAACAATGTCGGCTGGTTAAGATTTGAATATCCTAATTTGGCTCGTGGGGTATTCGCTAATAAACAACACACTGTTGAAAGACGTCTAAGTCTTTACTTCGACAATTGACTCTTAGTTTCAGAGCAATCATATCAGACTATGATAGTATAAGGTGGTATCCCTTCAAGGAAAAACAGCCACCAGAGATAGTGCTTCTATTCAAGAACATGGGACCATTAACGATTATTAATTTTCACAGAAATAATATGGAAAATCACTTGGGGACCATAACCATTTATTCCAATCACAAATTTTCTTTTTGTGAAAATCGATTCGCTTTTTTTTTCATGATTTCCGAAATTTACGCTAAAAAAAGCCATATTTCGACCACATTAAAGCCATCACCTAGTGTCTAGGTAATCGATATGAAAGAGTTGACTTCCGAGAGTTTTAACCATTCTTCACACTTCTATACAATCATCAAATGACTGTAAAACTTAGTATCGGTATTCTCCATTTTCAACTGTAAATTATTTATCTCATTACTTAAATAATCAAACTACGTGTGTTTCTGTTCGAAGCAAGTTTTCGCCAAGAATCCCCTTTATCTTCAATGAAAAAAAAAAACTGTGCTCGATTCCTCAAGTGATGATAATGTGTAAATCCATTGTATGATATCCATGGCCGCTGAACAGTCATTAATTCACGAGAGTGAATTAATGACTGTTCACGAGAGTACAAATAAACGAGACTTCACGAGAGTGCAAATAAACATTGGCCTTCACTCTCTCATTTTTAACACTTATATTTGTTACCGAACAAATAATAAAAAATCAGTAATGTTTAGTAATAATAATCAAATATGTTATTTCCTACGATTGATTCATATTTAGTCTAGATTAGAAACGAGAGAGCCAATCCTGTTATCAATACCTATGATATCCAAGGTATCTGGCAAAGAATGACGATGGAGTCCCGTCAGCTTTCACAGGGTGAAATAGCTGAGAAAGTCAGATTCTACTGAATGTGATTCCTTTGCCCTCAGATAAAGTGAAAAAAAAATCCATTCTTGTCTTATCCCTGTTTTAAGAAAGAGTTATTTCAAGTTGAGTTCGAATAGAAGTCAATTGTCTTTTTGTTTATGAAAACGAGATTGTTTTGATAACGAGAATTATCAAAATTACCCAAATTTTGATAAATTAGATATTTTGACTTTAAAAAACAAAATCCATTTTTTTAATTTTCTGGACACATTAATATTCCGTAAACTTTTCCGCTGCCAGACTTTAATAACAATTTTCTGTTCTCTAGCTGCTATGTCCAAGTTTATACTGTATGTTAATGTGCTTCCGGTTCCGGTTTACCCAAACACATTGATTAAATTGTTTTTTTGATTATTCTCCCGGCTGGATTCAAAACATTCAAAGCATGACAATGTATCGAAGTTTGAATAATAATAACAAGAAGAATAATTATATGATGTATCAATCAAGAGTAAATGTGATAAATCATGTACTCCTGTAAAACTACTCATATTTTGTTTTTTTTTGATAACGAGAAATCTGAATAAAACAAAATAGAATTTCTTAATCAGTTTTATGATTTCACAGTTAAAACATTCAGTGCAATCATCTTTTCAGAGGTTTATGTAAATTCAATTACATGTAATTCCGTAAAGATGTTACACACATCTTTGTATGCTATGAAATTACAGGAAACTGAATCTACATTCGTCCTAGTACAGTGTAACCTCCTTTAACGGACACTCCGAATAGCGGACACCTCTAATTAGCGGACATTATTGCGGGTCCCAGTCCCTTAAAATAGGACATTCCATGTTATCCACTCCGAATAGCGGACACTCTGAATAGCGGACAGTTATTTTAACTGTAAAAAAAAAATTTTTTTTTTTTTTGATTAACACTTCGACAAACACATTATGGTTGTATTTACATCGGTGTCCCATACATTGATACATAATGATTCGCATGATTCAATGCACGAATCTGAGGCCCTTTTTTTTCACTGCAGTTGCTTTGTAAATATCAATCCCTCGTAAAGCTATCCTACAAACGTGTTGATTAAATTTAGTGCGAATTAAAATGGCGTCAAAAAAGAGATTGGCACTGAAAGAAAAAATTGATGTTCTTGAAATTGCTGAAAAAGAAAAGCTGAGTGTGAGTTGTCTTGCTGAACGTTTTAAAGTTGGAAAAACTCAGATAAGTGAACTTTTGAAGGACAAAGATGAGATTAGAAAAATGTGGATAGTGCATTCGAACGAAAATTCGAAGAATTTGAAGTTTCATAAAAATGAAAGAAGCAAAATCGACGAAGTGGTCATAAAATGGTTCCGCTTTGCTCGTGCAAAGAACATTCCTATAACCAGTGTTTTCCTTAAAGGAAAATCCAGAGAAGTCGGTCAAAGTTTAGGATTGGACCCGTTTAAGGCATCAAATGGATGACTAGAAATTAATTTTCTATATGCTGTAATTAATTTTGTCATTATTTTAAGTAAGACAAACGGATTAGCACTCATTTAAAAAGGAATATAGAAATAATTTGCAATTGTTCATATTCTCTCATATTGCAATGATAATTGTAGAAATTAATTAAGATTGTACGTAATTTTTCATTAAAAGACATGGTATAAGCAAAAAATTAAAAAAAAAAAAGACAGTCCTCCCCAATAGCGGACACCTCCCAATAACGGACAAAACTTGCGGTCCCGTGACTGTCCGTTATTCGGAGGTAACACTGTATTTGGAAAACGTTGCTAACTCCAAAACAGTACTGCTGATGAAAAAAAGAATTCTGTTGGGACCCTTTGCGTTTCTGGAACCTACCAAATTTATTATCTTCAAATCTTTCTGTAAGTTTTCTTCCATCAACAGTTAAAAGAGAAGTTCAAAATCAAAGTTATTAAGAAAACATGTTTAAATGTTACAATCTAAGATATCATATTCAAAACAATTAATGAATAATATCCAATGATTAATTAATGAGTATCTGGGATAATTTATCTCGCTAATATCATTTCAAAAGTGATTTCTTAGTAAAATCAATATGTTGCTTTGATTCCTTAGTAGGCCTAAATATCAAATAAGGGCAATATCATAAAGAATAGTCTTTTAAATCATGTTTAATCTGCATTACTGAATAAAAGCTACGCGAAAGTCTCTCTTACAAGGAACTTTGCTTTCTGTTATCTTCGGAACAAATGAATTTTAGGTAAAAAAACTGCTTTCTATTGAAACCATTCTTAATTCATTCTTAGTCATCTGATAATAACTCACAGAAATATGAAAACGTCTATAACAATGTCCTAATAAAAACTTGTGCTATTCCATAGTCCAGGAATCTAAATCTTAAATCGTACATTTTGCCTATGTGAAGGCGTTCTGATTTTGACTGATACGTTGTACGAATCCAATAATATTTTCCTTGAGATTTTCCTTCTTTATTTTTCTTTTACTTCTTCATCCATTAGAAATAAACAGAAATTACACTAATCACATTATGAAAATACATTGCTGTAACCATAGTCTTACCGAGAAATTTGGAGATGGTCTTAGCCTTTCAACCAACAAAAGGCTAATTGTGTCCTTTTCCAATCCAAAAATAAACAGATCCAAAATGCTACCATTTCTTCCGTTTTCATTTGCAATAGGGAATGAAACCCCAACCAATCCACCCACCCACCTATGATACATCAACGCTTATAATTACCTTTCAGCCACATTCAAAAGATAAAATCTAGTTTACTTCATCAGAAAAATCTTCCAGGGAAAGTACAAACACAATACTCCCACAAAACAAAATACACAACTTTTTGCTATTAGAAAGTCAATTCTGCTTATTAGTTATGGTAGATTAGTTAAAGAATTAACTTTCTTTCATTATATTACGAAGTTTCATACTACAATATTGTGAATATCTAACAATTTAGATTACAACCATCCTGTAGAATCCTTACATAAAGAATATTTCGAGTTATCGTTTGTGTCCTTCAATCATTGTAACCATTTTAATTATCAGATTTCTGTAGAAATCATATAACGTTAGAATCTTTGGAAATGTAGGATTTTCTATAGGCTTTTGAAATCTCCATTTAATTTTTCAAAGTTTTTAAACCCTCTGCTTTCGTTGTTCGGGTATTATCAGACTTGTACCTTCAATCGAAGAAGGTCCCATCAAAGCCCCAGCGTCTCTTGTGTGTCGGGCATCAGCCGCCGAGCATTGATCGCAGCCGGCCGGGGTTGCATTAATGATCTCCGTCAGATTGACTCGGTTGATAAGCGGCAAATTATCGGGAGGTTTTGGGAGGTTCATCTTCGGCGAGGCCTTATCTGGGTGTTCGCTCAAGGACCGAGCAAGCAGCGCCGCCGTCATACAATTAGCGCAACAACAAAACGGCGCTAATATGCCCGGCCGCTTATCGTATGCCGCCTGCCAATAGCAGCAGCCGCTTGCCGAAGAAAGAACGCCGGCTCCCGGATAGATTTCGAGCTCTCACGGAAGATTCTACGGTACATAAAAAAAAAATGTTAATAAAAAGAGGGACGGAAAGAAAAAAAAATCAGAGAAAATAAAATGTTTCCCCATTTCAGTTGAATTGATGATGAGGATGAGAATTTAATTACCGAATGTACAAAAAACGAAATTGCTGAAAGAAACTAAAAAACAAAAACCTGAAATGTAAAATGATCGGTAGAAGGAAAAAAATAAAGAAAAGAAGGGAAAAAATTGTGACTTAAAGGCTTAATCATGAAGCAAAATTCCCTTCTGATCGGAGTGAGATTAAGAAAGTCAATTATATTTCTTTCAGATAGAAAATGATTCTTCCTGTGTTAGATAAACATTTAACATTTGAAACTTTCGAACGAAATAGTTATTTTATACTTAAGACCTAAGAAAAATTGTCGCCTAATTGGAGTCTCTACAACAAACAAATGAACAGATACTAGGACTTATCGTAACACCTTCTATTCTGGCTTCTGATACAAGATAGATTCTGAATTCAATTGGGTCCAGAGAAAGACGGGTAAGTTATGTAACGCCAAGATTCTCAATGATGATATACCAACTCTGAATATGGATTATTCCAGTATTTTTCCAGCTGTGTTTTTTTGTCTCTCCATCATGTGGAAGCAACTCCTCTCGTAACATTGTTGGGCATTTTCCAACAATATCGCTGAGCTGCAAAGTGAGGTTGTGGCAGATTCCGTGAAATCACACGAAATCGTATCAATATTGAATTCACCATCAGATAGAAAACATCAAATAAGCAATGTATTTTGAATTTAAACAAATTAAAATTAGAATTTGTAATTAGATTACTCAACCCAATTTACATTGTATTCACGTACACAGATAAACTTTCTTAATAATAATAATAATAATAATAATAATAATAATAATAAGCCCCTATCTCCTCGTGGAAGGGAACTACCCTAGCTTTAGGGTAGACTAAAGGGCCCTACTATCTATGGTAAGGTCTATTATCCGCATCCCCAAAGATGAACCTCCCAGAATGCAATGCAGATGATAGATTTTCCTTTCCTGGCCTGTCGGTCACATTCAAATGTAAGAGAAAATGGCGGTCGTTGATTCACATTCAACATTTCGACGAGGAAAAGGTCTCAAAAATCAAGTAGGGAAATTATTCTTAACGTTGCTCGTCGATTTCAAGAAGATATATGTGAAATTTTTGATATTTCCTATTTTTGATAATTGAGATTGATATTTTCTGCTGAGCTAATGGCATCGATCCTGGAGAAATTAGTCAATGATAATGTGTTTGCGGGTCCAACTTTCGCTGCGACGATAATAGTAGTACTGATGATCATGCTGCATCGGGTGCGGCGCAGGATAAAGTCATCGCGTTCGTGGATTAGGCAAAGGCCTCTGTTGGAGATACCAACTCTTTATTTTTAAGAAGATTTCAATATTCAGTTTATAAAACATAATTAGGCCACCATACATAAAATATAAAATAAGGTATACTTACAATTGGAAATAAGAGCACTTTCGAAACAATCTCGTCAAAGAAACGCTGAGCAAGTATTTAATATATTAGTGTGATATTAAAGGAATAAATTTGCATAAAATATTTGATACTTTTATCATTATAATACATGCAAAAGTACAGGGTGTACACAAAGTCTGATAACACTTTCCATAATTTATTGCACATTGACGACAAACGGTAACACTTTTAAATCCGTACCATTTTGAAAGGGAATTCTCAAAGTTTGTTTTACATCATAAAGATTCGATGTGGAACCACATGTGGCTCGACGGATAGCCAATTCTTACAATAAATACCTTTCCCAGAATACCAGAGCCATCTTTGTTACCAATTCCAATTGCAAGTGAATGACGAAACTACACCCTTTGGCGGTAAATCCGAAAAAAAAATTCAGCTCCCTTCAAAATAATTCCTGCATGAAAGTGATATCGTTTGTAGTCATTGTGGAGTAAATTATGGAAAGTGTTACCGGACTTTTTGTACATCCTGCGTAATATAGGCTTTTTTTTTCGCTCTTTGTAGGTGTACGTATATATATTTTATCGCTCAGAGAAGTTGACCGTTTTCAGTTAGTTTGCATTTATTAAATAAGCTTATGCTTCAGCAGATAATCACTAGCAATAAGTTTATCAAGAGCTTTATCAGTTTAGAAATAGAGAATTACCAAATATGGGTGTGTGTTAAAGACATAGATAGATGATGGCATTTGGCTGTTCAGGAAAGGATTTCTATATAACAACAAACTAATAACCTGTTACAAGAGTCACAAACTCCCCTTCTTCTCTTGGCAATTCATCTTGAACCTAAGAAAGGGAGATGCAGATTGGTCCAAAGGTATAGTACAAATATCTCCAACAATAAAATGAAAGAGACAGAAAAAAGAAAGTAGTCAATAACGACCTAAATAGAAGTGGCAGTTAGAAGAATAATGAACAATGTTAACAACGCATTGAAAACTTATTCCAAACACAATAATTACCAAGTCCATAGAACTGTCCTAACGAACGAACTGTTTTTGTCAAAATTGAATGATATTCTGCGAAATGATAAATACTATTGGATAAAAAAAATATTCTATCAGGTTTCTCTATTGGAGAGTGATAGATATAATCGTATTCTCTTGGGAAGAAAATTAGAGGTTTATCTTAACCCCTTAATAAAACACCATACAGCAACAATGAAAAACTAAAAAGATAACTAAACTAAAAGATGCTTTTTATGTCACCCTCAAAAAAACATTTCTCTCTTTATCTAAATGAAAACTATTGAATTAAAAGTTGAAATTTAATGTTATCGTTAAGGCGATCAACTGCACAAACTGGATATTCGTGTAAAATCAAAATCAAAAGTTTTATTTTACTGCGCCGAAGTACATACAGTAAACTCCCGATTATCCGCGAGCCGCTTATCCGCGGACCTCTCCTGTTTCCATTTTTTTTTAACAGTACAATAAATTACGGAATAAAAAAATTTTAAATCTAGAATAAGATAAGCAATAAAGAAGTTAATAAAGTAAGTGAAAACAATTATAGACAAACAATTTAAAGAACGACCTCGGGCGGAGCTGAGGCCGGCAGGTTACACTAAATTACGGGAGAGCCTTCCCGTAGTAATAAAATTTAAAAATAAATAAATAATTTAAAATAAAATAATTGTTTATAATCTATGTACTGTAACTTGTAGCTACTGCCATTTTAATGGCATGTTCAATAAAGCATGTTAAAAGCATTTTTGTGTTGATTTTCGTCTTTTTTCGTCCTAGTTCGGATTATCCGCGGAATTCGCTTATTGCCGCGCCATCCAATTCCACGGATAAGCGGGAGTTTACTGTATATGAATATATTTACGTATACATTACGCATACAATATATATAATAGGCCATGACTCTTACAATCAAGATTAACAGGGATTCTCCTTTAAATGACCGAAACCTAATTCTAAATTTCAATTGCGTAGGATACGTAGTGTTTGAGCATTCTGATCACAAATAAACTGATGAGCGTACAGTAGAACCCCTCTCGTCCGTCCTCGGCTGGTTCGCCACTCCGGTTGATTCGACCGTGTTCGAGCCGGCCGAACTTTCCCCGACTCGTCGGTGACTCACCTCTTGTCGCGCCATTGTATTGTTTACTTGCATATAAACGCTCTTAAGAATCGCAAAACATTTAAAAAGCCTAAACTTGAACTGCTTGACAACGCAGTAAATCCATATATTTTACTGTAAATCCGTATTTTTCTGTATTTTTTGATAATCCGGCCTTTTTTGCATTCCGACCATACCCCCAGTCCCAAAGGTGACGGATTAGAGGGGTTCTACTGTATTTCCTTTTCAACTGGCATTTTAAAACGTTATTGTTTACTTCTTTCTCTCTCCTGTATACATACACAGTTCTCTGCCAAGGCAGGTCCTTCACTGCAAACCCAGCATTCTCCAATCTTTCCTATTTTCTGCCTTCCTCTTCGTTTCCACATAAGATCCATTTACCCTAATGTTGTCGATCATCTTAAATCTTCTTCTGCCTCGAACTTTTTTACCGTTCACCATTCCTTCCAGTGCATCCTTCATTAGGGAGTTTCTTCTCAGCCAGTGACCCAACCAGTTTCTTTTTCTCTTCCTGATCAGTTTCAGCATTATTCTTTCTTCACCCACTCTTTCTAGCACAGCTTCATTTCTTATTTTGTCTGTCCATTTCACATGCTCCATTCTTCTCCATATCCACATTTCAAATGCTTCTAGTCGTTTCTCTTCACTGCGTCGTAATGTCCATGTTTCTGCCCCATACAATGCCACACTCCACACAAAGCACTTCACTAGTCTCTTCCTTAGTTCTTTTTCCAGAGGTCCGCAGAAGATGCTCCTTTTCCTATTAAAAGCCTCCTTTGCTATTGCTATCCTCCTCTTGACTTCTTGGCAGCAATTCATATCACCCACTTATAGTACACCCTAAGTATTTAAAGTTGTTCACTTGTTCCAATGTCTCATTCCGAATACTTAAGTTTATCTTCTTTGTCTTTCTTCCGATAACCATAGTCTTTGTCTTGTTTACATTTATCTTCATTCCATATTGTTCACAGCTGTCATTCAGCTGCAGTAGCATATCCCTTAGTATCATCTCCTCTTCTGCTAATAATGCCATATCATCAGCAAATCTTATGCACTTTATTCTTCTTCCTCCTACTATCACTCTCCTGTATATTACTATATTATTACGTTCTTCAATGAAAGCTAGCTATTAAAGCTATTATAATTTTATAACGCTTCGTAATAAACATTACATTTCTAGTATCCACTGTTCATTTCAATGTTCTCCACTCCAAAAAGTGTTCTTCGAAAATTAGCATGTCACTATACATTTCTAAAGTTTTTTCTTTTGTAATTGCTATTTCATCCGGTTGATATAAAATTCAGAGGGCGGGTTTTTTTTTCCACGCTTCAGTTTCCTCCAGACGGGCCCTAGGGTCTACCCAGCCCTCTGTTGAATGGGTACGAGGTTTCTTTCCCGGGGTTAAAGGCGGGCGGGCGTCGGGCTGACCACCCGTCCTCAACTTATTCCTGTTGGTCACCGAACGCCGGGAGCCTATAGCGGGACACTGTCACTTTTTATTACAAGATACAAGTTTAGGTTCTGTCATCATTTCAAATAGGAAACTTTATATGTTGAAAAAGCACCTTTAAATATCCGTCTCGGTTTGAAAAAATGTGCCAGTTTTTGAGATCTCTTAAAAAAAAACGATGCCCTGTAATAAATACATCGGATAGCAAATTGGAAATTTAAACAGCAAATGATACAGAGTTAAGTTCCAGGTTACATTAGTAATATTTTAAGTAGTGATCACTATTTTTAACCACAGGAAAGGGAAAAAAAAGGTAAATCGCTTTAATGAACTCCAAATAGTTTAAAGTAATATTGCGTTGCGAAGCTTGACGTAAGCGAGGGTGTATCTAACGACGCGTTGACGCACGTGAGCTATAAATCACTCACTCAGAGAGAGAGAGAGGGAGTAAAAAAACTCAAGTCTACCTTCGTAAAGTCAGACATTCACCCAAAAATACTGGAATCTAATTGATTTAGATAGATTGCACGAGAAGAAACATGACTTCATAACTTATAAAACTACTTATTAATAAAATTAAAATCGAGATAAATTAGGCCCAAAACTTGCTTTTAAGTTTATGATTTACAAAAATAAATAAAATATATTACACAACAATTAGGATCATTTCTATTTTCAGAAGTTTCGTTCTTTTTTTCTTAATTCTGTGAATAAGATAATTTTTTTAGAATTTTTGTGTATAAAATGAAAAAGTACCCGTTGCTCAGAACCGACTTTATCTTTTTATTTCTAGAAATAGTAAAACTAGTTCATGACAGATAATGAAAATTAAACAGATGTTTTGCAAATCTGTTGTAATTAAGAGTGTCTACGAAATGAGCCTTTTTTTTTGCTTTAAATTTATGAAGCTTAAAAATTGTAGAGACTTATTTATTTCTTTAAAATAAATTCCTTTTAAAATTATACTTTATGTCAAAATTCAGTTTCTTTTTTGTTGAGTAAAATAAAGAGGTCTAATTAATATGTCCTAAGATAATGCTATGAGAAATCGAACAGAAAATCATTATTTAGTTTTGTCAATTTGGTTAACCTAAAGAGAAAGAATTTCTAAAAATTGTTATAAGTCTAATCTGTGATTTCTGCTTCCTTCAATGGGCTTTATTGGCAGTTGTTGGCTAATTATTGGAATCTTTATCTAGAACATTCTCAAAAATCAGTATTTGAGTTTTTAAAGAATTTTGTAAATGGTTGAAAGTGGGGCCTTTTGAAAACTTCGATATTGAAACAATTCACAACTGAAAAGCGCCTAGAAAATTCTGAACTAAAAAAACCTCACAGGAAACGATTTTAAGAAAATTAAAAGCGACTGGAGACTTAATGTAATAATTAGAATTTTGCTTTCATAAATGTAATAAATGAACTTAAAATTGTTATTAAAAACAGTAATTATCAAATATTTGCATCTACATGTTTCTTTCAAAGCATTACGTTCTTAGTTACAGTAAATGTCTAAACCAAAATGAAGATAAGTATTAGATGGCTGCTACGTAAGTCACTGAGTAGTCACGTGATATAAAAGTAGCATGAATTTAACTGGATCAATCCAGGTTATTATTTAAGGCTTGAGATTTAAAGTAAACAGTTGGATTCATTATTTTGGTATTCTAATAAATCAATGAGTTCAATAAGAAAAGAAGAATGGATCCTCCTTTTGTAAGTTTATCAAATTTAATGTTTTAAGTTATTTACACTGGATTATTACACTAGTGTTAACCAAGCATCAAGATAAGAGAAACAAAAAACCTTCGTGACAACTTGAAGTCTATTTCCTTCATTTTTCTTTTCCTTTCTTTCTTAAAAAAAATTGAAACGAAGTCATTGAGTATTTTATTTTAATTTATTTTATTTTTTTCTAAATAATAGCGTATGCTAAAATTTTCGTCGTAAAGAGAAAAAAATGAATTAAATCCCCATAATTTACGTAAGTTGTCTGAATCCTGTTATCTTTTAATCACATTAAAGCTCCCGCAAACATTAATAAAATTAATAATTACAATCTTTTTTTCTTTCTTAAACTTAAGACCTTGATAGAAATCTATTGTTAAGTTTTAATGCTCGAAAAGAACTCACAATGGAAAAAAAAAACTATCAAATACAATCTCTATCATCTCTTCTCCTCAAATGAGTATTTCAAGTTTCAAGAAGATCCATCCGATGATTCAAACATTTTTTCAAAGAGAAACACACAAACACACTGACTCACTGATTTCATGAGCTTCGCCTGCCTTGGAAAGTAGATGAAAAGTAGTATTTCATATTAAGAGTTGTTTGTCTTTTTCTGTATCACAACAACATTTGCTCTTCGCAGTTCACCTCAACAACTAAAAATATATTTTACCTCAGACAAATCTCAAATCGTCCTCATTAAATATCAAATACAGTGTTACCTCCGAATAACGGACAGTCACGGGACCGTAAGTTTTGTCCGTTATTGGGAGGTGTCCGCTATTGGGGAGGACTATCTTTTTTTTAATTTTTTTAGCTTATAGCATGTCATTTAATGAAAAATTACGTACAATCTTAATTAAATTTCTACGATTATCATTACGATTATGAGAAAATATGAACAATTGTAACTATTTTCTATATACCTTTTTAAATGAGAGCTAATCCGTTTGTCTTACTTAAAATAATGATAAAATTAATTACAGTATATAGAAAGTTTAACCGACTTCTCTGACTTTTTTTTGAAGCAAAACCCCGCTTATAGAAATATTCTTTGCACGAACAAAACGGAACCATTTTATCGCCACTTCGTCAATTTTGCTTGTTTCAGTTTTACGAAACTTCAAATTCTTCAATTTTCGTTTGAATTCACCATCCACATTTTTCTAATCTCATCTTTGTCCTTCAAAAGTTCACTTACCTGAGTTTTTCCAACTTTAAAACGTTCAGCAAGACAACGCACACTCAGTTTCTATTTTTCAGCAACTTTCAAGAACATCAATTTTTTTCTTTCAGTACCAATCTCTTCCTTTTTGATGCCATTTTAATTCGCACTAAATTTAATCAACACATTTATAGGATAGCATTACGAGGGATTGACATTTACAAAGCAACTGCAGTGAAAAAAAGGGCCTCAGATTCGTGCATTGAATCATGGGACAACGATACAATGTATCAATGTATGGGACACTGATGTAAATACAACCACGATGTGTTTGTCGAAACATTAATCGAAAAAAAAAAATTATAGTTAAAATAGCTGTCCGCTATTCTATTGTAAGGGACTGGGACTCGCAATAATGTCCGCTAATTAGAGGTGTCCGCTATTCGGTGTGTCCGTTAAAGGAGGTAACACTGTACTATTATCAGAGAAACATTTGTTCATTTTCATTGTTTTATTATCATTAGTACAGACGGACCCCAGCTTACGGACGAGATACGTTCCTGAGAACATCTTTAAATGGGATTTTTATGTAACTCAGATCTCTGATAAACAAGAACAAATACAGCGAATTACTTTTACTTTCGTTTCCATTGTAATATTGAACTTTCTCTTGGCTCACCTGGACTTGCAGTGGACATCGTTTTGAAAGCATGGTCGCAAGGGTAAACACAGATTCACAAAACCGCATAAAAAAGTTAAGACGAAATTGATGCTGTGCGTAAGCGACGTATAAACAATGAGACTAAGCGCTAGCGTAAAGATCTCGCTTACGCCATGCAAGTTTGTTTACAAGTTACCGAATTATTAATTAATTATTTAATTATAAATTATCGTTATGGGAAGCCTTGGGAACCCGTTCATAAGTACGGAACGCCGTAAGTCGGGTCGTCCGTAATTCGGGGACCGCTTGTAGTAAGTTTATTCTTCTCTGTATATACTAGCCGGATACCGTCGCTTCGCTCCGGAACCCTTGCATATATATAGCATTAAAAAACAAAACTTTATTTATTTAGCAAATTAATATGGAGATCGGAGAATATACGACTTCCCAGCCCGTTGTGGCCTTCTTCGCTTTAACTCAGGTGTACTGCGGGTTGGCGCCACACACCTGGGGTAGCGCCACATACATCTTTGCATGTATCTAGCAAACGCAGAAACTTTTGTGAATGACTGATATATCGTTCGATAGAACTTTCAAATACCAACTTTTTCTCAATTCAATGTTCTCTTCCAACTTTTATACTTTTCGTTTAAATTGAGAAAAAGTCAAAATTTGACCCTTTAAAAGGCGACATCTTGGAAACCCAAAAATTTTTTCGGAAGATTTTTCTAGAATTTTGTTTGTCTTAAAAAGCTCTATATTTTATCCATTTGCATGACCAATCTATCTTTTATAGTGGAAAGTGGAAAAACTTAAAGTCTTATGATAGAATGACAGACAGAATAAGGTTTTTATAATACAGTGGAACCCCGCCATTCGTCCGCCTCGCTATTCGTACACCTCGTTATTCGTCCAACTTTTTCAAGTAAAATTGAACTCTCCATTCGTACGCTTGCTCGCGATTCGGACAGCGTGACCTCGGTACTGGCCGCGCCACCCGGTCGCTTCAGCTCAGTCTCGTGCTAGCTTCCGTACGCTACGCATCATCCATGCAAGCTTCATGAAACTTTGTGATAATTTATTGTTATTTTTATTGAAAATAGTGCAGCCATGGGTCTAAAAAAGATTACTGATTCAACCAAGCCTAAAAGGAAAGCAGTGAGAACGACAATTGAATTGAAAAAAGAACTCGTTGCGAAGTTTGAAAGTGGAACTCGTGTCTCTGACCTGGCAAAGCAATATGGCATGGCGAAAATCAACCATATCGTCTATACTGAAAAAGAAAGACATAATGAGAGGCCTATATATTTATTGTTTTCATAGTTCTTATGTATTTTACGCTTAAAATATTATTACAGAGGTTTAAATAAGCAATCATCTCTGGGTTCTGGAACGGATTAATCCAATTTACATTATATCTTATGTGAAAAAATGATTCGCCATTCGTACAAATCGCCATTCGAACTGCCTCCTGGAACGGATTGTGTACGAATAGCGGGGTTGCACTGTATACTAATATGTTCACTTACATTTATTGTACGCTCAACAGTAATAAATTTTCGAGAAGCTATTGACAGTTACGAAAAAAAATATATATATATATATATTCAGAGAAATAAGTAACTATTTCATCTTAACTGAAATACATTTAGTTGATAATTCTGTAAATAAATATTTAGGTATTGAACCCTACCTTCACCACATTTATGCGAATTAGAATCAATCCACAATATTTCAATTCACCTGTACAACAATTGCTTTTTTTTTCTCTTTGTTATGGTCATTTTTTACGCCTAATTTTACACAGAGAGACTCAAATTCACGATTAATTCTTAGAATACAAATTTAAATACACAAATACATTGTTCGTTGATTCCTAATGCTCCTGCTTTTATTATCATCTCATATCCTTAGTTTGGAATATTTCTCAACATTGTTTTCTGTCCTTTATAAAACTCGTTTGATTTTATAAACACAAATCCACAACGAGTAAGAGTAAACAATAACATTCTTAGAAGCCTCTAGAACTCTCCTGCTGCAAAGAAAGTAGTTCGCAAGGAAAGTTTTCAATTCAAACTAATATAAAAATCTGCGAGGTGATTACTTAGAGATGGAAGGTGTTAGGGAGGCAGAAACCCTTTCAATGTTTGGTCAATCGTTTTAATTAATTAAAAAATTTAATTCCTAAAAAGAAACTTCCTAATAACCTTCTGCTTTACAATCGAATACCGAAGTGCCCGGCTTACAAATTACAGTTTTAGAGAAAAAAAGAAGCACAATCGAAAATGTTTCTTTGTTTACTAAAAGTAGTACTTGTAAGAATAATGGTGATGGAAAATCCATAATTCCCTTTCATAATTAAAAGTAAAAAAGAAATAGATTGGCATTTATTGAGTAAATGATGCTAAAATCCGATAGAAGAATGTAGCACCAAGAAAAATGTGTTTCTTTCAGTTTTTATTAGCTTTTCTAAACTCGTGATTTCTTTGTCCTTTATTTTCTTAATTCTATATTATAAAAGAAGCAAATAAGGAACAGAAACTCCAACGGCAACTGCTGTTACTAACTACAGTAAAACCCCGTTATTACGCTCGTCAAGGGAGCATGAACTACAAGCGTAATAAGCGGGATAGCGCTACAGACGGGAAATGATTTATGAGATGGGGAAAGATTTGGACACCATTTTACAGGAAACATACATGATTTTGCAATAGATATACTGCAAATATGAGCTTATTTCCTATTAAATAGATCTTTGATTGTGGTTTACCGTGTGTGTGTGTGCTACTGTTATGAATTATGACATTTTCAATGCGGTTCAGGTAACTATTAACGTCAATTGATACACCACTAGGAGCAATACTAAAATATTTTCGGAGAAGATTTAGTGCACACTTTACTTTTTTATGTTTGCAACACCCTTCGCTGCATCGGTAATTGCATCCCTGTTTTTCATTATTGTTCGCAGACTGGACGAGGGAATTCCTAGAAATTCTGCGAAATCCTTCTAACTTCTGTAGAATTCTCGTCGTACTTACGGAGAATTTGCAATTTTTCACTTATAAAAAGAAATGTCCGCTTCGACATTTTGTACAACTGTATCACAGACCCGCAACTTCACAGAGTTCAAGGATTCCCTCCTATCAGGGAAAAAAAAATAGAATTTTACAGTGTTACATTTCTTTTCGGTATAAAATTTCCAATATAAAAAAGCGGTACAAGCGGGATTTGAAGCGTTATAAGAGGGTAAAAGTATCTACAGAGATATATAGGAAATTCCAGGGACCGTATAAAAGGAGCATAAAGAACGGGATAGTGCTATAAGCGGGAGCGTTATATCGAGGTTTTACTGTAGTTTCATTTCTGATAATTAATTGATGGTAAAAATCGTAATAGGAAACTATTTACAAGCTAATGATCACTGGGCTTTTTACAGCAAATTTGTATATTTTGTATAGAACAAATTTGTAGCAAATTATACGATAAGATCAACTTATGTTTCATTTACAAAGTTACCGATTTTTGTTGTTGTTTTGCAATGACTATTTATTTGTAAGTATCCATCAAGGTATGTTCAAAGAGTTCTGGTTTGTTTTCTGTAGGGTTCAATCAGATGAGATGCTGCCACCGTATTGGAACAAAGAAGATACGTCCTAGGCAAGACAGGTATTTCTTCATACTTAATATAACAGCATATCGATTTACACGTAAGAGAGCTTTTAACTATGATTTATTTCAGGTCATCTTCGATTTCTTTCAGTTCACCGTCACATGTTTAGTTTTTTATTTTCGTTTTATCAACTTTTGTTCGCCTGCAACTTTTCTTTTTGTAATTTAAGAAATAAAATGAGTTTCTTTGGCTATTATCAAGAAAAAAAATCAGATGCGCTCATTAATGTTCCATTAGTCAAATAAAATTTACATGAAATGTCCTCCTATTTAATTGACTGTTTGAGAATGGGCGGAGCTTCGTTGTTTGAGAAAATAACAGAGATGTCACTACCTCAGTTGGGGGTGGGGGGGAAAGACATGTGGTCGCTGATTTTTGTGTATTTTTATTATTTTCAAGATTTAAAGGATTACTTTGATTCAAATTCGCTTTGATTTTCACAGTGTTGATTCTGGATGTGAATTAAATGGCTTAAATTATTGTTGATTTCTTCCTAATTAAAATAAAGCTGTATTTATATAATATTTCAACAGTTTTAACTGATTTTGCGAAATAGCCATTTCAAATAAAGTGCAATCTGTAGTAATACTATACAATATGCTTTAAAATAAAATTCACTTTTTATGAAACTTTCTTTTATAGAGATTTTATCTTTATTATGGCGAACAAAAAATTCAAAATTAGATATCACATTTTTAAAAACTTATATGTTCTAGTTATTTATATTAAAAAAGGAAAAATAAATAAAAACATTTACATGGGAATAGGACAGTTTTGACCTGCATAAGTTGCGATGCTGATGATGACCTACCAGTATGCACACCACCAGTGTGCCTGTTCACATGAAAATGTTTTAATTTAAAATTAAAAAAAAAAAAATAATTAAAAAAAATCTACTAAAATTTAAGTAAAGCAATTTCATTTCAGAAAATAAAAAAAAAATATTTATAAATATTCCTTTATTTTTTTAATATATATTATTTATATTTTTAATTTTTTTTTTTTTTATTTTGCAGATTAGGCTACTTATTTTAAAGCTTTAACGAAAATTAACATCTTGAATCTGAGAGTTCTTTGTTCACCTTTGTTATAAAACTTATAAATTCTTTGGCCTGTTAGAAGTGGGCTTTCTAATTTAGCCCATCCCCAAATAAAATCCTATTTACTTTCTAACTTTTCATTTTTTTTATGATTTTTATTTGTTGGAAACATGCGAATTGATTCTTTATTAAATATTGGTTCAATTTCGGATCATTTCTTCCCTGAATCACAAAAAGCGAAGTTTTATCGCCTAATATACATTCCTACTACCTACCGTATCCCATGACAAGCTTACCATATGGCTGAATCACGTGATATGTGACGTCAGTGTGGGCTTCAACCTCAAGTGGTCCAATTACTATTTTATTGCATTTAAAAGAAAATGCAATTTTGAAAACCTAAATTTATTTTTTCTCCAATAAAATAAGTAGGAATGGAATAAATTCTTGGTTTCAAGCAATGATAATTTAGCTTCAAAGCTCGAAGTTATTATTTTGTACTTATTTAACATTGTTAAATATTTCAGTTTTATATACAGGGTGGTCCAAAAGGTGACGTCCAAAAAATTTTTTTAGATTCCTGACATCGGGGGGTACAAGGAAATACCCCATGTGTGTAATGGTTTTTTGTGTAGTTTTCGAGTTATGAGTAGTTTTGTATATTTTGTGAATTTTCGATGGAACCACCGTCAAACTGATGTATGTTGCAAAATATGGAAAATGTTGTGAATGTTTTGTCGTAGCATACTCCGCATAATGTGTACTGTCACATAGAAAATACCCAGCGTCCTACCAATAAGGGAAGGTTTACAAATTTCAATCCAAACTAAATAATGTAGGGTCGAGTGAGACAGAGTGCAAATTTGAAGATAAAAAAAAAAATTAAAAACAACGTTCTATCACATCGAAGGAAGTGGAAAAACTTCGCAGAACCCTAAGCTTCCTAGATCATTAAAAAAATTGTGCTAAATAGGCATGTTGTAGCCTAAATCAGCCTTCAAATGTACAAAGGTGAAACTGTCCGAGGTGGTATTATTGGTACACGTGCCATCCACAAGATTACGAAGCAAGGAAATTGCTCAGTTACCAAAATAAACATTACCAAATGAACGTAGATTGAGGAAAGAATGAAAAAACGTATAATTTATGTTACGATATGATACCGTTATTATCGATAACTAGTAATTATGGTGGGTAATTCAAGGAGCAGTATTCCTAAGTAAGAAAACAAATACAAATGTTAGACGGAACTGTATTTTACAATAAATGTTCGAAATGTCCCCCTCCCGCTTCAATACATAGTCGACAACGCCTTACAAAATTTTGTTGCAAACGTCGAAAAGCACCTATTTTTAAATCAACATTTTAATCTACTGCTTTTCTACGAGAAGAGACTTCAAATTTTCCATACCTGAAGGAAAAGTTTTAAATACAATCAATATTTAATTTTAATGCAATCAATAAGATCGTGTCTGGTCAGTAAATATGGCTGCAAAGTTTCAAGGAGATGTGTTCAGTGGTTCAAAAGGGAAGGGACACACAACTTGATATATTAATTTTAAATGCCAAACTACGATGTCTAATGAAAAAGCTACATTATTGTAGTCCGATAACGTTTTAAATGTGTTCTGTATTTCGTATATTATATTATTAATATCCTTATATTGGACAAATTTGTTTATTTCTTTAAAATAAAATTCATTAAAAGGAGAATGGGCAAACTGTATGAGAATTTGCCCCACCCTGTATAGTGATAAGATATATACCTATGGAAAGATCTCCTTGCATAGAACATATGTTATTATTACGACTCGTCGCAATTATTAGTCCGTAGGGAGTTATATACGTCTAGATATGACTTATCTCGTTGACATCTTACTTCCCGGATGTATTAATTAATTAATTATCATTTAATAATTATTTTCAGTAACAGTAAATATTTTCATTTATTACATGCAAATAATTATTATTTACTTGAAATAAATGATAATATTAATTATTAACAGTGTGATTGATTGATTGATTGTGATGGCAGGGAAGCCAACCACCTTCAGCCAAATACCCCCCGCCTGTAGGTGGTTGGCTTTCCTGCCACCCAAATTCACCAGAATCAATGATTCAAACGTCATATCTAGACCTATACAACTCCGAACTGACTAATAATTGAGACAAGTCGTAATAATAAAAAATGTTCTATTGATGGAGATCTTTCCTTACGTGTATATCTCCTCGCTGTACAGTGGTGGGGGCAGATCTGCCCATTCTCCTTTGTTAATTAATTGTAAATTGAAACTACTCTGCTTCATTATATGACTGTTGTTTTACAATGGAATCTCTTCAATATATCTTTACAAGAAGATGGGCTTCTAAAAATGAAATATTGATAGAACTTTCCACTACATTCACTTCCCTCCAAAACCTATCCTTACACATCTCATTCGTTTCCTTAGCTATTATTCTCATTCTAAAACCAAACATTTTCAGATCCATCAGTTTGTTTCATTCTTTATTAGCTCGTCATCTTCCACTCACCATATACTCATAATGTAAGATATTCATTCAGAATTCATCAGTCACTGTAGGTAAAACAGAATACACTAACACCGCTTTCTCAGTTCAGCATCTGATGTACAGTCAAATTTAGTAACACAGCAACTTGAACAGTGTCCATCCATTCCTTCCTGTACGTCAGGATAGATACTCTTTGACATTCCTTCTGTAACCGCGCTCTGTTATCAATACCTCCACAAGTCTCGTTATTTCAGAATTTGTTTACGTATCTTAACTTTTTAGAACCAGAAGACTTAATATTTTTTATAACTTATTCATCATTTCTTTTATGAATTTGTTTGGTTCTATTAGATACTATCCAGCACATTTCTTTCTAGTAAACGTCTTCTACTGCCCTCTGTCGAGAAGTTACAGAATTAAAGTATGATCATCAGTGCATCGATTAACAAGTCAACTTTCGATAAAGTTACAAAACGCTGTAGCGAATATTTAAGAGCATTAAGAAAGACATTTACTCTTACAAAATAAATCAGTTCTTAACTGTAATATCAGCTTGATTATTTTTGCTGCGCTATTAAAGTGATCATCACTCACATTCCTAACTTTATGTTTATTGACAGAAACGATGGAATAGGGTTTTCATCATTTCGAGGGTCATTAAATAGGCCTATTATCAATTCTGTTAATGGTCCTATTTCCAAATCGACGGCAGAACAGGTGCTCCGCTTCGGATCAAGATTGCGCATGAATTACGAGTGTCAAGTCGGGATTGTCTCTTGACGTCGAAGGAGGACTGCTCTGATTGGTCGCTTTTGGGGTCCCTGAACTGTTATAGCAGTGACTAGTTGCCCGAGGCCGTGCTTACGTTTTTTTTTAAGTCTTTCCGATAGCGAGGGACGGCAATACGACCACCCCCTGCGGCCAACCCAACACCATCAATCGGAAGCCATTTTGCGATTGATTTCGGCGTCGCAGCGCCATCGAACGGCGAATTTCGTCATTTAAATTACGCTCCATTTCAGATAAATGTGGAAGCGAGGGGCTCATCAGGGCAGAGCCATCGATCCACTTACGTCAATATTAGGGTAAATATCACCAGGCAGGGGAGCGCATCAGCTCCGGGGCTCACGCGCACTTCCGGTCGACTCTCGAGATCCTCACGAGAAAATAATTCGCAACTTCTTTCTTTTTTTCTCTCTCTTTTTTCCCTCCTTCTCCTTAACCTCGTCTTCACTGTTCAGCATGCAGGAGTTTGGGAACGAGATTTCCCCAGGGAACTTCCGGGAAGAAGGGTCATAAGATCGCTTCCCTTCGGTAGTTTCCGAGTTTTCGGAAGATATTCGATAAAAATGTAAAGAAAAAAAAAATCAAAGTGAAAGTTATTTGGCGAGCACTTGTTTAAAGAACGTACTCAAACAAACTTGCAGATATTATTGTTTAATATTTTACAGTTATTGTAAAAATAACAATTCCCAATTGTTTTTTGACGAGCGAATGGCATTCAACGTTAGTATTTTTAATACGAAAACTTCCAACCAACCCCAAAAAAAATTACTAAAAAAAAATTAACATAACCGAGCATATGAACCACTAGGAACCAAGTAAAAACAAATAAAAATAAGTATTGTATATATATATATATCAATTACATCAAGCTGGGCGCAAATCTAATAACTTACATAAGATTTGTGCAAGATTTGCGCCAACTTTGATGTGAAGGATATATACATATATATATATATAAGGTAAAGGCACCAGTTGTGGATCGGCCTAAGCATAAACTTGGTTTTCACCACGAGAAATAGCTAAATAATTTTCATTTTTCATTTATTCCTTTATTAAGCTCTTATAATTGACATTGTATTACCTCAGTTCGATAAAAAAATATGTACTGCATTTTCGCAGTCTTCATTTGTATTGTGACGTTTGATCCACAATTGGACCCCACGAACCGCTGAATTTCCGCCAGAACAAAAGGCTGCAGAATTTCCCGCAAACATGGCCAGAGGCAGAAAACACTATGTTTTATTTTTCCCCTGTTATATCAAACCTTGTACTATCATACATCCATTAATTCTAACGTATATCCATTCTAGAATAACTACAAATAACTTTCAGGCTAACTCACCTTAATTTTCTTTTGAAATTCTGACAAATTATTTAACAAATTCACGGGATGGCTCCACTTGAAACTCCAAACAAACTATAATACCAAAACGAAGCTCATGAAGGGATCGGGATTCTATATATCTGAGCCATCTGTTGATAAGTGTGGTAATTAAGACGGTAAACGACTTGATCCGCAATTGGTTCCTGATCCACAACTGGTTCCCTTACCTTATATATATAAGGTAATCTCCCAAAGAAGGCCCAAGGCACCGGGCCGAAATATCGAGAAAATATCTCATCCCGGAGTGGGAAAATCCCTTAAAAAAAAGGATCTACATAGTATCATGTCCCACTCCTCAGAATCAACAACAACAAAGAAACCGTAATAGCGGAAGTTGAATATATCGTATGTAAATTTACTGGACACTACTATAGAATTAATAATAAAATCCTAGATCGGATTCTGTTCTAAAATTTAAAAATCGTTCCAGTTCAAGTAACTTTATGTCAAATTAGTTTCTCAAGGTGTCTAATGTTACTATACGAACAGAACAAACTTAAAATCTAACCGTTCTACGATTAAACGTTAACCAAAAAAAAAACAAAAACTACTGGATAATTACTTGCTCGGGTCAAATAATTTTTTATTTCTCGAGATCTGAATTCAATATTTGAAAATCTAATTCTGATCGTATGAAAGAAAAACAAAGTCATACAAGTTTAAAAAACAAAAATATTTGTCTGAAGTTAAATAGGAATTTTGATAATTTTCTGTCATCCAAAATTTTTGAGAGGTTACATTTTTTTTTTTACGTAATATATGAAAAGCTTGGTCATTCTATACAAAGATGTTAATGGGATTTTTTTTTTCCTATTAAAATCCCGCAACTCCTTTCACTAAAAAACTGTATTCAAAATAATGTGAAAAAGTACTTGACAGATTTGATTCAAATGTGTTTAGAAATAAGCAATTCAAGTGCATTTAAGGTGATGAGAATTACTTTAACTAAAAACTTTCTTATATATGCACTTAGAAAAGCCCAAACCATTTACTTCTATCACTTAAAAAAACCCTTTATATAGCGGTATAACATTGCATGTTAATCATACTCCAACCAAAATATAAAAAAAAGGCAGCTTTAGGATAAATAAAACAGAAACTCACTAAGCATATTCATATATGGTCGTATAAATATTCGAACCCTTCACGTACGTATTTATTTACATTGTAAGCTTCAGTATGTAATGCTCCTGAAATGATTACATAGTAAAAAGTACTGTTCGGTTTTGTTTACGAGAGCCTTCAACGCTTTTGCTCATGCGTCAGGTCTCCTTCGGGATTTCATCACAATAGGGGGGGGGGGACAAAGATGGGATGTTTACTTTTTATCAGTGTTAGTTTACTAGTAGCTGCGTTGTATTTGCGCTTTTCGGGAAAGAATTACGGAAAGAATAAATACTATTGCAAAAATGCTCCTCGTTATTGTTTTCTTAAAAGCGAAAATGTCCAAAAGAATTTCTTAGGAAAGTGCTCATCTCAGCGTATCACCCCTCTGCGGAGTAAAATCGTCCGGCAGTGGTAGCTCTGCCTTTCAGAAACGCACAGTAGCTTTATTGAATCCACCAACAAACAAAATTTTCATTTTTTTAATAAATAAGAATTACAAAATTTATTTTTAAAAAATGGTGTGAAAGAAAAAAAAAACCTTACAAGATCAAGGAGTTCTTTAAACAAAGTCATTTCTAATACCTTTAAATTAAAAAAAAAAAAGTTCTTTATTAATTTTTGTTAAGTCAAACTAAAGCTTTAATGAATCTGTTGGGACCAGTCCATTCGTCGCTAGGGGAAGAAGAAGCCGATGGCTCGTGGCCAGGCACATGGTCGCGACAGTTACCCTTCTTTTTCGCATAGACTTAATTAGAGTTACGCACTCGAAACAAGTGGCGCCGTGAAATATGGGTCTGGACCGGTTGATTGATACCAAGGGGGAGGACAGCTAGTACCTGGCGCTTTACATTCGGACCAATTGACCTCGTTGGGCGGGTTACACCATTCATACCACGCTGATCGAACAAGAGCAAAACACGGCCGGACGACATTAGTGTCATGTTGCAAATCCATTACATCAATAGGAAACAGAGACTCAAGAAACACAGAAAGACAAAATGGGAAGTCGTTAACAGTCAATGAAACTAACATAAGAAATGAAACTAACATAACATAACTTCTTTCAAGAAACGTTGGTATTTTTAAAAGATTTCGAAAAAGCAATGTAAAGAAAAAGTTTATGAATTTTCAGTTGTTTTTAATAGACAGATGCTGTAATCTTTTAGTTCTATAATGCCGCATAACATAAACAAATTTGTTTTTTCTTCTTGTGTTTTTAAAATTCTAGTATCTACAAATTACAAATTATTAAAAAAGATTATTAAATTGATAAAAAGAATATACCACCTGTGGAAAGATACAACAGCCAAGAATACTTCAATAATAGTTATTTTTAATTTTTTTTTTCTTCTGTTAAGAAAAAAAAATCTTCAGTAATTTTTATATCATGTTGCAGATACTAACTACGAATTAGAGCTATCGTGCTTAATAAAAGTGACAATAAACGTTAATGAGGCATGTGTGCATACATTTTGTAGGTTATAATACTTAAATGCTTCCAATGCAATTGCTGCATTTTTATCTGTTTGAAAGTGGTGGGTACTCTTATTAAAACGATACAAAACAAAAACACATGTAAACCGATAGAGAAAGAATCAATATTAATTCTGATTAAAAAATATAGAAATTATGAAAGAAATTGACCAATAAAACACCAGGACCTACACTCCACTAGTCCGCCATCTTCATACGCTGAGGGAAATCTACCGATAGGACGATGATCTTGACACTCAGTCAATTAGGAGAAGTAATATTGAAATTGCTATTGTGATTTAATTTTTAGGCAATTAAATTGCATTTGTTAGATTTACAGGGCTGATTACTGAAGAGATAACATAGTATAGACATTCTGTAATATTTCTTTCTTCTACAGGCAGCCCTCGTTTTACGCGGGTGTTGCGTTCCTATAGTAGCGTCGTAAATCGAATCGTCGTAAAACGAACTCATTATATAATGTAAACGGAAGGATTACAAAAATATATTGTTTTTATTTAACTAAACCATGTCAATAAAATTTTTAACGCCTTAAATTAATGTAAAATATTTACGTACTTTCATAGCCTACTAAATTAAATATATAATAATAAATAATAACGTAATTATTACATGTGTAAAATGTGTCAGGGTTCATTCCTTTTACTAGATATGGCCACATTTATTTTTCAAAACTTTTATCAATATTAATTGTAATACGTATTTATCATAGCATTCACAGGCAATCAAAGCAGGACAACTGAGCGAAATAAAAGTAAGGAGGACAGGACCGAGTAGGCGGAGCCTAAGTACAGCTGTTAAAGTTGACTGCGTTCACGTTCATGGCTGCTTTTTCAGTCAAGAAATTTAATTTTTCTTTGTTCACATTTTTTTATTTTTTAAATATATGTTTTCCTTACAACTTCTTTACTTAACAATCTATATTTCGTCCTTATGATAGGACTTCCTCAGGATTACAAATTATAAAATTTTTTAATATATGATAAGAAGAAGTATGAGTATTATGATATGTTTTCCTTATTTTGGGCTAAATTCAAAAACTACGTAAATCTGAATCGTCGTAAAATGAGGGTGGCTTGTATAAAGGAGGTTATTTGAAATTAAACAAGTATATGTGGGATAGCTGCGCGTCGCACATAAAGGACATGCTCAGAAGCCTCACGATGATAAATTAAACACCTCGTGACTGAAATACAAGCACGATACATGAATCTACAGTTAACCAAAAAACAAACTATGTCAGGTTAGCAGGCTTTCTTGGAAATGCATCAGATTTTTCATTGTCTTTCATTAATCTCCACAATCGAATTAATTTCCCGCCAATTGTAATATGCTTTTAAACTCCAGCAAAATTCAAAGCAGAATCTGAAAAGAGGAAACCCATTTTTTAAATACAACTTCCATATTACGGTTCGGAAGTCTGATGAAATCCTACGTCACTGAAGTTCAGTATTATGATAGGAGGATAACAACACAAACGATGTTTATATACACTTCTTAATATTATGCTAAGTTTTGAAAACCTTTACGTTAAGACAGAAGCTCTATAATTTATAGCAATAACTGGTATTTAATAGTAAGTCTAATAAGAATAGTAACAAGAAAATTACAATGAAAAATATTCTTTTTTTTTTATTTGAAGTCAGCATTTTAAAAAGATCGCACCAATAAATTATTCAGATTTGATATTCGGATTCATAGAAATTGTTAATTTTTTTTCTTTCGGAAGTTAAATATATTTCTTCGTTGTGTTGACGTAAAATATCTGGAAATACTCTTTTAAATAAACTAACTTTACAACTTCCAACAAAATTAAGATAAAAGTTTTAACTTTATTTATCTCTTTGATAAGGAAATGAATTCTGGTATCTGTCTATCGCTGAGAGTGAACGATTTTTGCTGTGGGGGTGGTAACAGGCTGACAAACTCACTTTAGGATATCTCTTTAAACGGAGGTCAATGGTCTTATCGTGGCCGCAGATAAAACAAGTGAGTGAATTTTATTGGGTCTAACAGAGGTTAAGGGAAGGGAATTGAAAGAAATGGATATCATGTGAATAAAAAGAGATGTAAATAAGGAGAAAATAAACCATCTTCACAATCGGAAGTTCACGATATTCTTATAATTTTGAATTAATAACTATTAATAACTATTAATTAAAATGAGTAATTAATTAAAGTTGTCCGTTTCTTAGACTTTGTCCAACTTGGAAATCATTTCATTGGAATCCTCTCAATCATAAGTTTTCTTTTAAGTTTCCTAATTGAATTAAAAAAAATCTTTATTATTATTTAAGCTTTACTCTTGTTCCAAGGTTCAAAAAAATATATTCCTTCCAAAAGATGTCAAAACAATAGCATCTCGCGTAAATGAAACGTCTCGCTTTGTTAGTTCTAGTGAAAGTCATTATAAATTAAGCATTTTCGTTACAGTTGAGTATTCGTTGTAATGACAATCGTTGTAAGAAACGATGACATTCGTGTAAACGAGACGTTGCCCTGTTGTCTTTACCAAGGAATCAGAACCGGTTCGTTGTTTCTAAATCAGTTCAATTGAAACCCCCGATATCCAGATCCATTTCCGGTATGTTATGTATTGCGGTGTATTTCTTTTTCTTTTTAATTTCTTCTCTTTTTCGCCCAGACGAAAAAAAAACCCAGTCCCAGCAGCGAGTGCTTGGCATAGTGACCATGGGAACGACGCCAGCACCTGCCTTGTCTTCAGCCACTGCCAATTGTTCTCCCCTAGAAACACAAAAGCATCGTTCAGTGCTGAAATAGGAGAGGGCCAAAAGACAACTGTTACTTCAAGTCATTTTTCAATTGGTATAAATCAGGAGGAAGGGAATAAATTTCTTGGTCGCCACCATTCATTGAACCTAGTTTAATTTCCAATTAAGTACGAAGGAATTCGTTAGACAACTTTTTTTTTTTCCAAGACGTATTTCGAAATATACAATTGAATATAAGATTCTTTCTTAAAAAAGTCTTTCATTTGGGAAAAGGTTTATCTATTGAATGGAACTTTAAGTAATGTGATGGAATAATAATGTTGTAAAATGTATATACATGCATGAAGATTGATGCCTGCTAGATACAAACATTTCAAATGTAAATTGCTCATCAAATACGATGTGTTAAGTAACAAGTTTTGTCTTCTCTTAGGTGCTATTAAATTTATAGTGAAAAAAGTCATCTACAACTGAATAAGATGGCATTTACTTAATTTCTCTATACTTCCGCGAAAAATAGCTCTAGGATAAAAATCCTGATTTCTGAAGGATTTGTTCAACTGCGACGTTCAAATCTATAAACAGTTCAAAGAATAAATATTAGGAATAAACAAAATACATAGTTAAGATTTAAGAAGAAAAATTGCAAAGAGCTGAAACAGTCATGATCAACTTCAAAGAGGCCATGCCCTTCAATTCTCTGACAGTGAAATTTTAAGCAAAAAAAGAATGTGTGAAAATGAGTGATTCTTTGAACGGAAGAAAGGACTGCTGAAAGAATGCTGTGAAATTAATTAGTCTTTTTCATTATAATTCGTGTGGGTTTCTTTTATCAACTTAGATTTTGTCAGGTGAATAATCTGCCGTATTTAATAACCACCATTAAGTTGTGAATTTCAAAGTTTCTAATTTTTTTGTCAATCAATAAATAAATAATGATGAAAAAAAAAATAAAAAAAAATACAGTATATTTGTTATTATTCAATATTAATAAATACTGAGTTAACTTGTGACAACTTATTCAAGAGATCAGTATTTAGACAACTCCGACGAAAGTGATATGCGGAAAGATACAGTTTAGTAAAGTAACACAAAGGCCGCTGTACTCAAGGGGGAAATGTTTCGCTTGAATGGCGTATAGATTTTGCTTGTGAATCTTGTGCGCGCGACGTTTCTATATTTTCTTATCTCAATATCCCATTTTTATTTAATTAAATTACCATTTTTGATATTTGTTTCAGATGCATAAGGTTAGGTAAATTTAAGTTTTTCTTCTATGATGGATTGAACACATGAACCATGGAAATTTTGTTATATTATTTCAAAGGCATCCCGTTAAAAAGACTGGACCGCTTTTATTAATATTGGGAATGAGTCTTATTTACGTGACAATTTAAAAAATGAATATGATTATTCTAGAGCTGATACGCCCCCCCCCCCCTGGAAAAATAGAATATGCTTTTGTACATTTTTAATGCCGACATCAGCTTTGTGGCTAGTTCAACTTGATTAGTTCAGAACAAATGATGCGATATGTAAACACAGAATAATATTGCTGATACAAAAAACAGGCGATTTTCGAATGCTAACATTAATGATGTAAACTGATGAATTGTCAATATTAAATGGAGTTATGTTGGAGTTATGTTCATTTCTTCGATGTTAAAAATTTGTAAGGAAATGAATTTTTGGAGCGTAGCTATTTCGTTTCTCCCTTTTTTATTAACTGCAATTAAAAGAAAATAGCCTAAGAAACCAGTTATCAGTCAAAAACTATAAATGAACTTAAGTTTAAAGAGCACTCTTACTCTGCAATTCAGCTTGAGAAATTAGATTCTCCGGTAGTTTATAGTTAAATAATGAGAGAGTGAAGATTAAATACTGGCTTTGATACTGAACGTCAGAAAGTAACACAAATCTTTATTAAACTCCAAAATACTGCACCACAGACCAATATTTCGTCTTATTTTTCAAAGACTTCCTCAAGGTTTTTTGGTAAACATAATAAACAAATAAATAAAATAAAAAATAAAGATCAAAAGGGAAAGAGAAATAACCTTCTCAAACCTACAAAGCAATAAATAAATTCTATGGTAATAAGTACATCAAATGATACTATTGTCATATAACAATAAAACAATAAAACATTCAAAATATTTTGAAAACAATCAAAAGATTTGAAACTTATTATTACATTAAATGCTACTAACTTACTGTTATTTACAACAATACTAATTAAATTTTAAAATTTTACTTAATCTTTTGTTTTTTATCAAAGATTCTCTGAAAATGCTCAAAGACATGTTATTTACTTTCTGTGATTTATCCCTGTTAAAACATATGCAGCAATTTATTACCAAAAAACCTTGAGGAAGTCTTTGAAAATAAGACGAAATATTGGTCTATGGTGCAGTATTTTGGAGTTAATAAAGATTTGTGATATCTTATGAAGATCTAAGATTTGGTTGTCGGAAAGTAACCTTTAACCAAATATTTATTTTTAAGTACCACAGTATTTCGCAATTGTACATTGTGAATTGGATATAAAAATATATTTATAACAATCATCTGATATTAACTCAAATGTAATGTGATATCATAAACATTAACTTTTATATCTATTTCAAATGACAAAAGTTATTATTAACAAAATAAGTTATGTGAATTATCTTCTGACATGCAATAACAAACCGTAGTTATTTTGACCAAAGTCTTCTAAAATTGAACTAACAACTTGAACTCAATCTCAGTACCGCATTCTAGTCAATTGGATACAAATGCCAAAGTTTTTGATGATATCTAATTGTTTATATCACAGGGCTTTGTTCATTGATATAAATAATACGATGTGAAGTCAATGAATCTGTTACTTTTATTTAACCTTGCAAATTCAAGTCGGGTCACTTAATTACAGGTTCGCACAGTTTGATTAAGATCTGATTCCCCAAGGTTCATTCGATGCAGTTAAATATGGCTTAGAACAGTTACAGTCATGTCTAAAGTATTTTCGTGTAACTTTAAATAACAAAATAAATTATTTTATTTTCGTGTAACTTTAAATTAATATTTTTTCAATGTATAGGCCTCCTGTAATATTCCTTCGTGAAGTTACCTAAGGGCTCTCTTTATGGAATCAACTCTCAAGAAGGTATTACAACAGGTATTCATTATAATTTTGGTAAAACTTGTCAAACCAACCAAAAAAAAATCCTATTCTGTTAATGAGGTATATATATTTTCATTCACAGAAATCTGGGTTTGGAGACAAATGAACACTTGAAAGAATATTGAACAGTCTGTTAATAAAATGTGAACCTTATTTGAAAAGAAGCGTACTTAATACAAAGCAAATGAAAGTCTGAGATTTCAGTAGATACATTGTAGAATGAGAGCTCTATGTTAACGGCTCATTTGCTAATATTTTTTCATAATTCATTCACTAAATAGATAATAACCTATATTTAAAATTTAACAAATAAAACAAAAACAGAAAGACAAGGAAAATAAATAATTAAAAATCCTGAATGCAGTAAATTTAGCTTTTTCTTTTAATAATGATAAAATAGAGCACAAGTCTACTGTGTATGACTTCTAATTTCTACGATGATAAAGACAGATTGTGTAATGTTTTGAAGACTACGAAAAAAGAACAATAAATAAATGCACAAAATTCCCTTTGAAAGAAAGGCGACAGGAGATATAGTAAGTCCCCTTTCCACGTCCCAAGCATTTAGGCCGAACCTTCCAGACAACAAATCGGCTACTGACGGGCGATTACTGGAAGAGCTGCAATGTGTTGATAAATTTTACAGATACATCAGAAAAATGTTAATTCCCTAATTTTTCTCAATAGTTAATGAATCTACTTAACAAACTTATCAGATAAGAAATAACCCATTCCATTGTGCAAACTTGATCAGAAAGTAAATACAGGATTACAACAAAACAAATTATCCTGCATAAACAAAAAATTACTATTGTAATTTCTATGCAGTAGCTTTTATCAAATGAAGAAACCGCCTTTAACACATGTAACTAAAGAAAAGACAAACACCAAGGAATATTTTCTTTTCCTTACCTTGCCTGAGAATCCATTTTCACTATCTTTTGTTAGTCTAACTGCTTGCTTTTTTTCCCCTACGTATTTAGTTCCTAAAAAGAAAATAAAAGACATAAGAGTGAATGTAAATATGAAAGGATTAGTTGTATCTGCCTAGGCTTATTTCAATTGGCAAAGGGAAATTGCGATTATATTTCTGTTTCCATTAATAGGTCAGCATTTGGGATTTGCAAAACCAAAAAAAAGCTTAACAGAGACATTAAGACAATTTAAGTCGTTGAGATATTACTTGATAACTCTTTAAATATGTGTTTACAGTTGTCTTTATTATTTCATAAGAATTAATTGATGGATAATAAATATTAATCACAAAGCTATGCAGTAGTCAATACTAATGTATTACAATGCAATGTTACAATAAATATTAATTACATAAATTATAACAAGCTATTAATGTAAAAAATTATGGCATATTAATAACATTAATTTATAATACACTTTTAATTTACTACATATAAAACTATTATTATTAAAAAGTTATATATCCACAAATAAGCCTACGCAGGTTCCCATTAAAGAATACGTTCCTTGTATGACCAAGAAATTGTAGATTTTGTTTCAATATCATAGCGATGCCTTCTTATTTATGGCATTTATAATTCTTAGTTTTAAATAAATAAAAAAATGGAATTAATAATAAGTAATCTTAATAATTTAATTAAAAATCATATCTTCCCCTCACCCCCAATTTATGATTACATGGCTCATACGAAGGTAACAGAATGGATACCACGTAACAACTTCTCTGTATTACGTACGAGATGCAAAACATTCAAATAGATTTATAAATAATTATATTTGTCAGTTTTGAAGATGTTTCCTTACAATAATTTTGTGAGAGGAGACTGTAGAACACATTTTCCATTATTTGTGGTCAAACTGACCTGCCACTTTGTTGTACGTAATTTGTCTCGAAATAGTAAGAAAAATTTCCTATTTTTGAAAAGGATTTTCAAAATATTTGATATAAATCCGTTTATATATGTTTGATATAAATCCTTTTCAAAATATTTGCTATATGACAAGGCAATACAGGAGACTGCTTATATCAGGTCTCGCTCTAACCGGCGCCGCTTTATCAAGTCTCCGTTTCGGAAAAGATAGAATACTTCCTGCCTTATTTCAGTTAGTTATAAACGGTTTTTATCTGATGTTTCATTTGTGTGCTGTAGGTAGACTACATAATATATTATAAAAGCATAAAGAAATGACATAGAAATGAAAAATATCTGAGCTTTCATCGGTGAGAGGTTGGGACGGCCGTGTCGTCCTTTTTGTGGACTCGTCAGCCAAACCCCGCATCAGATCAAATCTGGATGACAAGTCGACGAAAAGCACGAAACGGCCGTCCCAGACTCTCACCGACGAAAGCTCAGATATTTTTCATTTCTGTGTCATTTCTTTGTGCTTTTATTTCTGGCACATTAAATCTTTTGTTTACATAAATAATAATAAATAATAAATTTATTTCCATTTATAACATGTAATACATTAAATCAGTCCCACTAGGTATTACAATACCTGTGTTGTAGGTGCTGATTATGTATAATACTATTTTATAATACAACATAATTATTTTGCAATACAATAGTAAATTCAAAATATTTATACAGATAAATTACAAATTTTATAGATCTTACTATTTGAGTTGAAAAATTTAATTGAAATTTACCATTAATAACATCTGATATTAAATTAGCTTTTATAATTTTAATTTTCTCAGAATTATATCTATCCCAATTTAATTGATTAAAAAGATGATACATAACAGTATTATGTAATCTCTTACCAAAATTATTATTAAGCTTATATATCAAAAATTCTTAACCAATTTTGTCTTGTATTAAGACTAGATACATAATTATACATAATGTATTCTTTTAATATATTGCATTAATACTGTTTTATTTTATAACTAGCAGCAAAGCCTGTCGGACGACAGGCAAAAAAAAATCTGAAAAATCATTTTATTATCAACTATCAAATATAGAGTAAATGTAATGTAAATACTGTGCTAACTTGTGAACGAAGCTTCTACGGCAAAAATGGTTTTGAGTTTCGAAATCAGCGTAAACAACTAGTAAGTATGCCAAATTTCATAAAAATGGATGCAGTGATAACAAAATTATTTGGTTTTGAACGTATGTTTTGTTAGAATTTCAGTTGTCGAGGTCAGTTCCCAAGAATAAAATTTCATGGAAACAACATGGAATGACACAATGAGCTAATATTTTCATCCAATTTGAGTACTCTTGATTCAATGGTATCCTTGTGAACCTTGGATCTATCTTAATAGCTTAATTATATCGAGTTACAGACAGACAGACGAAATTAGCAAATTATATAAGTTGATAAAAAAGATTACAAATGCATGATTAAATATTTTATTATTCAATTTATAACCCTGAAATGGTATTTTGAATGTATTATTGGATTAACCGGTCATTCGTTTATCCGGTAATAAGTCGACACTCCCAGCAGTCGGATAAAATGGAATCTAGTGTCTTAAAAACAAACACTCAATTTCTTTTAAACAATGCAATATGAGTAATAGTTTATCTTACGCAATATAACCAATTCATTAAGAGAGAGAGACATAACAATTATCTAAGATTAAGCCAAAAGTAAAAATTTCAGCAAGATTCATGTCTTTTAAAAGCCTGCACAATTTTTGTGGATGATAAATTAACTGCTTAGAGGATTGGGTGGACGTCACAACGTATCATCCCCTGTTAGTAGATAAGAATGAGAATAAAAATTAGGATAAATTAATTGTTAATGTTAATAAATTAAGTACTTTTTATCTTAATCCTTACCTAAACTTAAGCGTTGTAAAGTCTAAGGTTTAAATTAGAGTTAGAAAGTCATTGCTGAAGGTACAGCAGAATCATGATCACATACATATACAGACACTTATACAGACACTACTATAAAACAGACAGCAAGTTCCACCCTGGCTTTTAAATAACAGGATAAATAACTTATAGGTAATCCTGTTTCATTTGCAGATTTGTTCTGGAAAGATCCATTCATGAAATCTTAGTCAAAGCAACAGTTGATGGATTTTTTTTTGGGGTGAACATCAGCCACTGACATTTAGTAGGGCTGTAAAAATTACCGGGGAATGTGGTTGCAGCGTTTAATCTACAACTTCAAAGAGGAATTGGAAAATTAACTTGTAAATATAAAACGATTTAAAGACCCCGCCAAGAAATAATTTATAGCCTAAACGGTCTCCAATCGGACAAATATAGAAGCGAGAAACTGAAGAGTTCCACCACAGGCTATTTTAGTAATTGATAAATTATGAAGAAAAAGTGGATACGATATTTTATCTAGAACATTTAATGAATCTCATGATTTACGAGTAAAAGACCTAATGCTCTTAAGTTTTCAGTACTTTCATAAATTACCTCATTCTCAAGGAAATTTTATTGCCAAGTTATGCTGGTAACTTTTTTTTTTTTATTCCTGAATACATTATTTTAATCTTCCTACTAAAATAGTTTTACACTCTGAAAGCCAAATGAAAAGAATAGCATTTTCTTATGCTTAGGTTATTGCAAGGAAATCTGAAACCAGTTCTTGAGAAGTTCACATCCCTTCAAACCCTTGAATGAAGATTAAGACAGGTCATAAAATTCAAAACAGTTTTTTCCTTTTAGGATTTCCTGAACAACTAAACTTTATTCAACCATCGCTAAATACAATTTTATTCTGAAGTTGTTCACGAAAAATCAGTGCAAATTCATACAACCTTAGATGTGGTCTAGACCTTAAAAGTGCAATTAAGACTAATTCAGATTTATAAGATACTTTTTTTTTAATTTACTTGCTTGAAAGTACACTCGTTGTCAAAAAAATTAGCCCATCCAGAATGTTCTCGGTTTATGGCACCGTCACAGGTAGTTGTGCCAATGATTGTAGTTGGGTTGAGAAATACCACCAAGGGCGTTAGTGTCACTACGACGATAGTATCACTATGTGAACGACTGTCATATGACCGCTGTGTGCTTTATAATCAGTGTGGCTATGCTATGAAGGTCTCTTGATCCTCTGCATACCTCGACGACACATTCGATGCAGTTTTGAACAACTGACAAAGTTTGATAGAGGTAGTATCGTTGGACTGCGGGAAGCAGGCTGCTAGTTCCGGGTCGAATTAGCCGCCACCTGGACCGTTCCGACTATACTGTGCGATGTCGGGAGCAATGGAGACGTGAGGGAAGGCTCAGAGAAGGCACTCGGAGAAATAGTCAGACTACCAGAGGAGAGGATCGTGTCATTCTCCGATAGGCGTGAAATGATCCAAAAGTGCCTCTGAACACCATCCATAAACATGTAGCTGCATCATTAGAAATCCCTGCCTCTAACCGCACGATTGCGAGGCGACTTACAGAACGAGACTTGCATTCTCGGCGTTCCTTACGCGGCCTGCCATTAAAACCACACCATCGACGGCTTCGTTTGTAATGGTATGGTGAGCAGGTGGCGTTGACAGCCTGTGGACTGGCAACGAATCGTGTTTAGTGACGAAGTCAGACTTGTCTGGACGCAGATAACCACAGTACTCGAGAATGGAGAAGCATTGGGCAGCGCAAAAATCCGGACTTCATTGTTGAGCGACACACCGCCAAGACTGGTGCGTCATGGTACAGGGAGTCCTCTCCGACGATTCTTGATCTCCCCTAGTAGTGATGAATGGAACATTGAAGGCGCAGCGGTATGTTCGGGAGATTTTGCGGCCTCATTTCCTTCCATTCATAGAGCGCGCTACAACACGATAATTTGCTCCCACATACAGCAAGAGACTATCTCCGTACTACCGATACTCTTCCTTGGCCCACCAGGGTCTTCAGAGTTGTCGTCCATTGAACATGTGTAGGACAAGCTGGAACGGCAGCTTCGACCATCAACGGATATGAGCGATCTGAAGCGGTAGTTGCAACAGATAAGGGAGAATCTTCCGCAGGAAAACATTAGAAGTCTCTATTACTCCATTCCAAGCCGTATCGTCTCATGTATCCATGCTAGGGGCGGTACGATGCGGTACTAAAGAGACTGTTGACCTGTAGTGTCGTAGTCCCATTTGCTTTGATATTGTAATCAGTTATTTGCAATCATCATTCTCATTGCCTATGCCAAAGTATTATTCCATTTTGACTGCTGCTTCTAGGTGCGCTAATTTTTTTGGTAGCTTCTGAAAAATAATCGTTAAGTTGTCAATATTTTCTTGAGAATAAAAATGGAATCAATGAAATTTCAAATTTAAAAAAAAAAAAAGTTATCCTAAATTCAAGAAGCCTTAAAATTAGGAAAATAAAAATAAATTAAAGTAATTTGAATCTTGATGCGCAATTGGTTTCCTTACAGAAAAACATGATTTCTTTAAAATATTAAAAATTAAAGTTTTGCGAGATTAAACAAAGATATTGACAACGCAAACCGTACAGTTTTATTTAGCATTATTACATCTTTTAAACAAAGTGTGTTGCCAGATTCCATTTGCTGTCTTGAAGGTTTCCTAACATCAATATATAAGCTATGCTTTTCTGATTTTTGGTTTAAACCAAAACAAAGTGATTTCAATTCAGGTTTAAAAGTCCTCAATACGAATCTTCAAAAATAAATTTGTTTTATGAAAAGCTTCAATTGGTCGTTCCTGATAAAAAAAGATAATTTAAAATAATAAAATCCAATTCTAATCAAGTCTATTATGATGAAGATTTTTTATGATGAAGTTTAGATACTGCAACTAAACCTTTAAATATTCAATTTGTAGAGAATATTTATTTCTTCACTAGGAAAAAGTAAGTAGACAAGCAAATACTGACAATTTTTAGAACTTACATCAGTGGAAATTTAAAGTAATAAAAATAAAATAGATGCAAGAATATTTGTTAATATAATCTATATTACTAAAATCTTTTATTTCTCTGTCTGTCTGTGTGTCTGTCTGTCCGGTGCAATTTTCTGTGCGAATGGAAAATAGAAATAATTTTTTCATATTTCCGCGACGGGAATTGAACCTTCTGATCCGAAGTCGGATGTGTTATCCATTAGGCCATAAGGACTACAACTCTTTTCATATTGTTTTTTGACTTATATCTCCGCGATTGTTGTGTTGTTGTTGTTGTGCCCCAATGCTAGTTATCAGAAAAAAAAATGACTTTTAAATTTCTCAAAATGGCCGACCTATTGACTGAAAAATAAATACAGTAAGTACGTTTTTAGGTACATTGTAATGAGTATTGTTTAATTCTGTGTTACGAAAAATAATTATACATTATCGAAATGAAACAAAATGTAATTATTTTTGCAAACTAGTATTGGTTAGGGTAAAAGATTAATAATTAACCTTATGGGCAATTTAATTTGTTTACATAGGCTATATTATACGTGTTATAATGTATATAATATATAAAAAATCATATTTATACATATGATTTACATTTAGACTATCTAAAGTTACACAAATAAAAAAAAGTTCATTCTTAAATTAAAATAACTTAATAATTGAATACAGTATGTTCTTTATTATTTT
The DNA here is from genome assembly GCA_023159025.1 of Thereuonema tuberculata. Taxonomy (NCBI): domain Eukaryota; kingdom Metazoa; phylum Arthropoda; class Chilopoda; order Scutigeromorpha; family Scutigeridae; genus Thereuonema; species Thereuonema tuberculata. The sequence goes on from JAFIDM010128414.1 coordinate 100,708, forward strand.
TTCCCTCCTTAACTACAGAAGACACATAGTTTGCAAAAATAAATAAATAAAACTCTTACAGGACAGTACTGGTAAAAATTAAAAAGTACTAACAAAAAATACTGGAATGCCTGGAATGTTTCTGAATTCGTGAAGTAATTCACACGATTCTAAGTTTAAGCACTGAACACTGTAATCTATGCTTAAAGAATGTAAGTTTACATTTTGTCTGTAATTATTAGGACAAGGCATTTAATGACCTATAATTTGCTAATAAATGACAAATAAAAAATGCATTTATGACCTAAAAATAGTAAAAAAATGACAGAAAAATTAAAAAAAAATGACCAATAAAACATTTGAATTTATTACATTAAACATTTTTTTACCTTTTTTAACTTTGACAACCAAAAAAAAAACGTCTACTTGTTTTCTGGAAAAAGCAAAGATACTGAGGACAAGCAGAGATACATAAAATTTCAAAGTATAAAAAAAATAACATTGACTTCCAAAAAACTACTAAAAATGCTCAAAATGACGTAAAAATTGCCAAAAAATGACCTATCCCTAAAAAAAGCCGAAAATGCAAAAAAATTCCCTAACGAATTGTCTTTATTTAACCAATTATTTAATGTTACACATTTTCATATATGCGAGCCATGTTTCAACCTTCATAGAAAAAAGATGCACAATCATCAAATGCCTTGCCCTAGTAATTATCGATGATTTCGAATTCATCTCGTAATATTCTTTTTTTCCAAATATATACTGTATATTATTAACTTTAGTGATTTTTTTTCCTCAAACATTTTCCTGAAGATTTAAAATATCTCAGCTATATTTTGACTATTTTCTTTAGGTCTTTGATGAATTACTTCTGAATCTACCACGCCTATTTTCGAGGAGATTTTCTCAAATTTACGAACCTCTGTAGTAAAACTGAAAGCTCAAAGATTTGGCAGAAGGAGCCGATTTGCCCACTCTGCCTACTATTTCTTCTTCGAGTTTGGTTAAATCGAGAGAAGATACTTCTTTTTTCTTTTTCCTAGTCTCTTTTAAATCCCGTTGACTTCAACTAAGAATTTCCGAAGGAACCTGTCATAAGATATTTAGGAAAAAAAAGAGTGGAACAGTCCAACCTTCAAATTAATTGAAATTCTACACTTCAGTCGTCCTTTGCGAAACGGAAAAAAAAACGGAGGAGGGGGGGGGGGGGAAACGAAAAAAAAAAAAAAAAAAAAAAAGATGAGAAGGTGGTAGTAGGTGCCTGGAAATCTCATTCGATTCACGTGTGCAACGGTAATTAACGAGATTCATAATTCGGATGCGTGTCTTGCTTCGTGGCTGGTGTTTGCTTTCTCCTGTCCACAGTCCAAAAGAAAAAAAAAAGGGAGTCCTCCTCCCCCACCTAAAGTTACTGCACTAGAAAAGCCAGTGGCCGATGGCAATTCAATTTTCGTCCATTTCTTCCTTCTATCTGCGGTTCCCTCCTCCCCCGCAACTTCCAAGGAAAATGTTTTAATTTGAGCGGAAGCGAAGGTGGACCTTCCATGCTGCCCACGACTTTTACAACTCTATTAGGAGATGAGTTTAAAAGCTCACGTGTCCTGGCCTTGCACGCGTGGCCTCGAATCTTGATCAAGTCTCTCTCTCGGCAATCCCCCACCCACCCCCGCTCTCTCTCTATTCGGTCGGACATTATTTCTTCTTCCACCTCCTCCTCCCCGTTCCTTTAGTTGATTCTTCTTTTCTTTTACTGGTGAGCCATGAGCAGAGGGTGGCTCGACTTGACCTCATCACAAGGAAACACTAGTTGCGCATTCGGGGAAATCCATTCTCAATCACTGAAACCCCAACGGGACAAGAGATTCAATGATAGTTATTAAACATAATGTCTATTTCTGTTTAATTCAGTCAAAAAACGATTATAAATAAACATCAACTGTAGGGAATTTCTTCACAGTTGGTTCCGTTTATGAACTTCCTAACTATAGTATTCTGAACACATTATTTGATTTGCTGATTCTAAAGTTTAGGCTTTTAATTAAAATACTTTAATCTGATTAAATAAAATCTTTTACATGTACTGAGATTTATGAGTATTCCTCTTCCTATTACAGCAGGCAGCACGAGCCATTCCGGGGCTTCATCATCACCGTACCCACCACGTAGCCGTAGCGGAAGAACTCCGTTTCGTGCGGTTTCCTGTAGCAGTTTTCTGTATAAATTAACTTGTATTTTCGTTTTTTGCCACACTTGAAAAGGCCCTCTCTCGGGGAGCGAAACTAGTTGTGTATTATTTATATTTATTAAAATTTGTGTATCATCTTTAAACAGGTGAACGGCTCGTCTTTATGCTACTAATACTCTCATCTGAGTTCTAAATTAATTGTCTGAGTTATTGTTAGATGATCTCCCGAAAGTATCAAGAGTTTGAAATTGTTCGAAACTGTTTCAGCGTTTGTTGACATAATCATTTTCTTTATAATTGTAAAGAAATTTTTTTACTTATATATTACTTTCTTTAACACCGACCTTGATTTGCTGAACATTTTCTGTATTATTGAGGGAATTTTATTTTAACATCCACAAACAGACAAAGTATTTAAAAGACTTATGCCCAAGTGCACCAAACTTCAATTAACTTTAACGGCTGCATTGTGGACGTAACTAAAATTAGTGGGGGGTGCTGCTGCAGAAAAATGTTAGCCTTTGTTTTAAAATTGTGTGAAAGAAAACAAACATGTATAAAAAGAAATTTATCAAGTTTATGAATAAATTTTCTTTTCATTACATTTTCATTTATTCAAAGGCTAAAAACCTTACAGCAAAATCCGAAAAATCTTAATCATTTTCGTTCCGTTGATATTCGAAAACATATCGTTTTTAATTATTATCCACAACAAATATCCCTTGCCAAAAAATGAACAAGTAAATAATGTGCTGGGTGCTTTACAATTTGCTACGTACATGAAGCCATTCTTGTTGCAATATATATATAGTAGAAATCTGTCGGCTGTTTCTATAGGCATTATTTTGTAGATGTCCTTCCAGTTTTCGCAACTTATCGTAATTCCTTAATTAAAGATATTGAAGAAACGTCTTACATTATTTGGAAATATTCAGAGAAGAAAGACCGATTCCTTTACAACAATCAACTAAGGAAGTTCTTTAAAAGAATAGTTAACTTAAATATACCCATTGTAATGAATAACCTCCATTGTTATTGTTGTAACGTAATCTAAGGGAAGCCGACGTCTGTCTATTGTTAAGAAAGCTACCAATACTGTCGTGTTGTTCTTAATGGTGTACATCGGTTGCCGCTTGTTTTGGGCTTGTGAATTTTCCGATCTGATGTTCTTCTAATGGCGGCAGTTCAAAGCAGACCCTGATGGGCACAATGACGAATGAAGTGTGGTAGATTAGCTTTCTTTTCCTTTTAAATGCGGTATTAATGACTGCAAAGAATTCGCACTTCATCAATGTCCACTCAGGCACAGCCAATTGTTGGCGCTCGGTAAACACGGGCCCAGCGCTGCCCGACGCAAGGCTAACTTGTCAAACGCCTCGATTTATTGTCTTTTTTGAACTGTGGAAACTATTTTGTTTCGATTCTGTTTTCCTGAAAGCGAGTGATGACAGACTTAGGTGAAAGCAGAGGAAACCTTCCTTTTCAGCTTTCGGAGCTCCAGAAAGAAACTAGCCTAAAAGAAAAAAACGGCACGTGTCGTAAAAGTATCACAATATATTAAAGAGAGCAAAACCTAATCGCTTATAGATGGAAAAGGAAATTTATTGGTGAATTGATTTAAGAGATGTGACGGGTGAAGAAGTAAATACAAAAAGAAGTCTGTCTTCACAGGCTGTGTACTAAGACGTAACTATTCTAAAGAGGCACTAGAGCCACTGCCTTCTCTATTTTGAACAGAAGACAAGAGATACTTAATTAAAAACATTCAAATGTAAGGCTTTTCAAAGAAACGATGCTTCTAATCATGTATTTAAGCGAGTTCTTCAGTGGAATGAAGAAGAAAAGAATTAATGCAGAACTGATCGATTTAATTTTCACAATAAAAACCACTTGTCTTTTCATTCTTCTAGTGTTTCTTTCATTAGAGATTGGAGACAGTTGCAAATGACGGTAAGAAGAGGATTCAGATATCACAGAATTAAACAAACATTAAGAACTCTCTAGATATATGTTAATGAGATATCTCTCCAATTAGGAGAAATCACATAAAATGAATTAAAAATTTAAATGGATAAAAAAAAATAGAAATATGTTCAATAAGGAACCTTGATATGTAAAATTTAGAAATATGACGTTCAAAGCACAGAGATTAATAGTCTTACAAATTTCTCCGTACCATGATGGCTTGTCATGTCTTACTAGGTACTATTCTTATCCAACTTTTATAATTGTCTTAAATATGTTGATGCCGATTCCTTAATATTCTTAATGTCAAATCGAAGATTCTTCTGGTTCTGATTACGTCATCTGTCTGTAAACTTATACAGTCGGACCTCTATTTAACAAACCTCTATTTTGCGAACTTTTCTTTGGAACCAAGAACATTTTGCTAATTTCTTCGTAAAATAACCTCCAAATAGCGAAGTGCATTTTCTATTTAACGAACTTTTTCGTGGTATCTATTTTTTTTTCTCCTTGAAATGTTTTTATTATTAATATTCCCTTAGAGGAAATGAAAGAAATGTGGATACAGCTGAGGGAAAAAGAAGAAATTGTTGATGATGTGCTGATTGATGATTATCTTTCACTTGATTTTGAAGTTGAGACCTCGGAAACACTAACTGAATCGGATCTTTTGGACAGTGTGAAAAAGAAAAACAATACAGCAATGAATTGCGATGAAGATGATGAAAATGGAAAATGTCATTATGCAGAAATCAAAAAAACTTCGTATGATGAAATGCTAAAATCATTTGAAACAATCCGACGCGGATAACAATTTGAAGGAAATACTGAAGGGGTTTTTGGTGCATTGCAAAGATGCGAGACGTACTATGAGCAAAAACACTTTTTCAAA
>JAFIDM010128415.1:4692-26440 GCA_023159025.1 Thereuonema tuberculata
ATACTGTTCTATTTTATTTAACAAAGTTCTATTATTCCTGACTTTCTAATTTCTTGAATGTTTATTTTCATCTTGAAATATTCGAACTTGTATCTTTAACCTTTATTAATTATTTCCTTTACTTGTGGAATAATCTTTTCCTTACTACTTAGCAGTTCAGTATTAATAATTCTATAATATCTTTATTTTACGGATAAAGAATTACTATCTTCATTTATCTTCTTTAATATCACAAATAACAACGATGTCTTTTAAGTCTTTAGCATTTACTTTAATCGTTCTTTCATAGCTACTTAATTCAAGTCTATTTCAATGTCAACCATGTTAATTAAACGTCGGAGTGTAATCCTTGTATTCTCTTCTATTGAACGATCCTGAAATTTTAATGAAAGGTTCACTTACTATTTGTTTGCGATCGTTGCTTGCATTTTATACTCAAATGCCTTTCTGCGAAGGTACTTATCCTTTTATTTTAGTCCTCTTCTTGAATTCAGTTCCCAGGCCTAACGATACTACGATCCATTGACGTAGTTTCATATTTGTGTGGTCGGCGCTTACGGTCAACTATTTCTTCCATAGTTCAGTCTCGAAGTATAAAATATTTATTTATAAGTCTTGCAAGATTACTCCTAACTCTTATTGTTTAAAGGTTAACATTATTTTACTTAGTGGCATAGCTGTTTAAGCTAATTTCATTCATTTCTAATGCTATGAAATTACTATAAGCATTGTGCTTGACGAGAACCTCAAATCAGTTTTTTTTCCGTTGCTAAGGGAAGCTTAGTTATATCGCCATGGTTATTAATCTCATTATTTACATTCATTGTTGAACAGGCACAAACTGCTATCTCCTTTCTCTTGGTGATAATTTTGTATTAATTCAAAATAACTTTTAAAGCAAACAAAAAAATATTACTAATTATTTTAAATATTAAAATAATTTACTCCACAGAACTCCCTCTTGCTTTAATAGTGATTTTGTTCCTTTAAATATCATATTCCATTTTAATAAGTCATTCCCAAACTTTTAATGAACGAATTTAACTTGACGGCTGATAATGGTTTTGTCAACCCGTCTGCAACGTTCTTGGATGATTCAATATACTGCATTCTTAATTATTCCTTTTCTATTGCTTCTTTGACTATGTGATATTTTAAATCAATATGTCTGTTTTTGCTCTTGTTTATTGTACTTGACGCGAGCTTTACGGCTGCTTGATCATCACAGTACATGATTCCAGGAATGATGACATATTTCTTTTCGTGTAATTCCGTGAGAACATTCTTTATTGCTCGGAATTCATTCACGCTCATAGCCATCGAAAGATATTCAGCTTCTTGTGTAGAATTAGCAGTAATTTGTTGTTTTCTGGTTATCCAGTGTATGGCACCGTTACTTAGGATCATTATGCACCCGGATGTCGATTTTCTGTCTTGTATATCATCTGTCCACGATGCGTCACAAAAGGTCTTTAATTGACTTTCCGATTTGGAATAAACCAACTTTAAATCTTTTGTTTCCTGTAGGTATCTCAGGACTCTTTTCACTTGTATTTTGTTCAATTCATTGGGATTCGTCATGTATCTTGAGAGTTGGTTGACCACATAGTTGATATCAGGCCTAATAGTGTTCCTCAAGTAATTCAAGCTCCCAGTGATGCTGCAAAATGATCTTGTTGAGTTAAAACTTTACTCTGATCCATTAATAAATTCCGTCTATCCTCCATAGGGGTTATTACTCCTTTGCAATCTTGCATTTTAGTAGAGTTTAGCAGATCACATATAAACTTAGACTGGCTTAATTCTAGCTTTCCTTGCTGACGAACAATGAATGTTCATACCTAAAAATTCTTTAATGGTTCCCAATTTCTTAATATTGAACTTCGATTCTAACTTGTTCATTGTCAGATTAACCTCTTCTTGGCTTTCACTTAAAATTAGGATGTCATCTATATGTACTACGATTATTACCTTTGATGATCCATCTCTGTTTAAGTATATACAAGGTTCTGATTTCAGCGGTTTGAATCCTATTTGTTCCAATTTCTCTTTTATTTCCAGATACCATTGGCGACCGGCTTGCTTTTATCCATATAAAGCCTTTTGTAAACGTACTCCGTTGTATTTCTCCTTATTGCAGTTTACTCCCTCTGGAAAAGTGAAATATATTTCTTCGTCTAGTTTACCATGTAGGTATGCAGCTTTAATATCAGATTGTTGTATCTCCCAATTCTGGTCAGTAGCCACAGCTAATAGTAATCTGATATTCGTCATACTAGGAATGGGTGCATATGTTTGGTTGCAATCTCGGTATCTTTTCTGTGTATAACCATTTACCACCAATCTAGCCTTATATCTTTCCACTTCTCCACTTTGACTATATTTGATATGAAATATCCATTTAGTAGTCAAAGATGTGGCATATTTTGGAATTTTTACATATTTCCAAGTTTCGTGGTGACGAATATTATTTAATTCTTCTTCTATGGCTTCTTTCCATTACTGGCATTCTCTGCTTCCTAGCGCTTCACAGTAGTTTGAAGGTTCTATTATTTGCACATGGAAAGCAGACACTTTACTAGGTTCAGGTCTTGTAAATTTTCCGGATCTGAGTCTCATTCCTTTATCTTCGTATTGCCTTTCTTCTTCTATTTCTGACTCTTCTTGAGATTCGGCTATTTCTTCCTTGGTATTTAATGATTCCTCCGATTCACTCGATTCATCTTCGTTCGATTTATTCAGCACAAAAGCATCTTCATACTCTTTCGTTGATACTTCCTTGGATTTAAACATGTCAGCCCCTGTTTCACTTTCATTTACGTAAACTTGACTGGTTTCTTCAAGTTTATTTCTTCCAGGGATCCAAATTTTACATCCTCTGATTTTCGGTGCATATCCAACGAAGATTCCCTAAATAGCTCTCTCTTGAAACTTCGATGTACGTTGTATCTTGGGAACTTTCAAATATACAACACTACCGAATTTTTTCAGATGCTTGACATTTGGTTTGCACTGGTTATTGTTCCATACTTGTAGAGGAATTTCATTATTTATACTCTTGCACGGTGTGCGGTTAATGAGGTAATTGGCGCACTCCACCGCAAATGCCCAATAGCTTAGAGGTAGTTTTGATGCGACTAATAAGTGCTCGAGGTATCCAATAAAGTACGATTGAACCGTTCCGCAATCCCTTTGTTTTGGGGAGTATACGGGGTCGATAGGCAATGCTTGATTCCTTTTCTCTTGAAATACGTTTTAAGTTAATCATTGAGGTATTCACGTCCTTGGTCGGACATAATCCGCTTAACCTTCTTGTTCATTTGTCTTTCTACAAATTCAATGAAGTCTATAGTCTTCTGCGCAACTTCTGCTTTCGATTTGAGCAGATAAACAAATCCTCTTCTGACAAAATCATCCTTGAAGGTCAAAATATACTGGCTACCGTACGGATTATTATTATTAATTGGAGCACATACGTCGGTATTTATTATTTCCATGATCTCCTTCGATCTGATATAATTTAATTTTCTGTGAGGCTTCTCAGTTAATTTACATATTTTGCTCGATTCACAAATAGATTTCTCGTTGACACACTTTATGTCAATTCCTCTTAATTGTCTTTCCTTGATAATATAATTTAGCTTATGATACGAGATATGACCTAGTCTCTCATGCCATAAAGTATCTCAATTTATGTTAGTCTTTAGATAACTTTTGTGAACTGGACTTATAACTCTCACTTTCGCTTCATACAATTTATCTTTCAAATAGCCCTTGATTACTTTATTTTTACGTGAGTCTGTAACTATATATTCTTCACCTTTGATAACTTGGGTGGATCCATGCATGGCTAATTGTGGTGCCGAGATTAAATTTAATCCCAAGTTAGGCACGTAAAATGTATTATTCAACAATAATGATTCCTTCTTGTGTGGGTTTATATAACATGACAGTTTTACTATACCTTTCCCTAAGGCTTGTATCGGTTGCATTGATGCCCCGTGAATGTCGATAGGTTCAGGGAATTTACTGTACTCTTGAAAATCGTTGAGCTTGCAACTGATGTGATTTGTCGTTGCACTATCATGTAACCACACGTTATCATTAGCTTTAGCAATCATGCAATGAGGGTTATTTGGCACTCTTAAGATAGCAGAATAAGGATTCTTCTTTCGTGAAGCTTTCTTTTCACTTGACCTATCTTCCGGTTTACTAGATTTAGTTTTATACTTATATCTACAGTTTCTTGCTAAATGTCCAGTCTTGTTGCAGGTATAACATTTTCTTTTCTCTTGAGCTTTCTCTGTATATACCTTATAACTGTTTACATTATCTTGATCTCCCTTACTTCTGTCATGAGTTTTCCTATCTAATTCATGAACCAGTTATCTATAATTATCTCAAAAGTAAATTGTGGCGTATCCTCGGTAAGCATTAACCCTTGTGCAGTAGCATCGTACTCAGGTGGCAATCCTGATAGTAGTATCCAGCATAATTCATTGTCCGCTATTGTCCCTCCTTGCTGTTCGAGTTCCTTTACTAAAAGCTTTATATTCATTATAATATTTATTAATTTATGATTATTCTTATAGTTCGAAATTTCATAAATTTCACGTTTTAATCTGGAAATCTTCAGATTATCTAACTTATTGTATTTTGCTTCTAGCTCCTTAAGTAATAGGCAAGGATCCATATCTTCCTTTACCAATAGCTTGTATTTGTCCTATAGCTGATTGACAATAGTATCGTATGCTCTCTCAGATTTTTCTTTTAGTTTTCTTTTCTCAGTCTTATCTTCGACATTATCTATATCCTCTAGAGATAAGTTGGCAGCTTTCCATAGCCTATGTTTCATTAATAAGTTCTTTACCACAACACGCCAAGTTGTGTAATTTCTACCATTGAATAAAGTACTTTCGTTCAATGATGCTCTTACAGCCATTTTATTAATTTTAGTAATTCACTCAATCCAAAAAGTTCAATCGTAACTTTTACACTAGTGTATATACTGATTTACTTTCTGTTATATAACTCTTAATGCCTTTTATTTCACATATTTGCGCAGTGGAAGCGTGCTGGGCCCATAACCATTTTGAAAAACTCTTTATATATTATTATAAAGCATACTTCTCGAGCTATTTGTTTAATGTTGTTGAATTTCAGAATGTTAATCTGTTCTTTTATTAATGATAGCTTCTAATGGTTTAGCATAGTTATTTAAAGTATGTGTTGTGAGCCTTAAATAAATTCATTTGAGTGAAAACTTTTCTTTAAATCAAAAACATTTATAAAACCGATTCCTTAGTATACATTTATATTAAACTTAAATTCGTGAACATAATTTCACTTTAAAAGTTCAAAAGTTCTTGATCTTCACCACTAATTATCATGTAAGTTCTTCAAATTAAATTTATATCACAAATTTAATTTTCCTTTAGTTATGAAATATATTACTTATTTAAATATTTCTTTACACTTGTATGATAATTTCACTTTTATACAGCTTGTATATGGAAACACAATTTTGCATTTCTTCTAGTTTTATTTAGTTTGGCTGAAATTTAGTTCTTCCATTATAAAATCACTTAACATCTAGTACGATATTATATTTCCTTTATTTAGTAACATTTAATTCCTCTCAATAGCTTTTAAAGCTAATATGTTGCATTTACTTCAATAGCTAAAATTCTAGTAGGCTTATCATGTTGCTATCGATACTGTTCTATTTTATTTAACAAAGTTCTATTATTCCTGACTTTCTTATTTCTTGAATGTTTATTTTCATCTTGAAATATTCGAACTTGTATCTTTAACCTTTATTAATTATTTCCTTTACTTGTAGAATAATCTTTTCCTTACTACTTAGCAGTTCAGTATTAATAATTCTATAATATCTTTATTTTATGGATAAAGAATTACTATCTTCATTTATCTTCTTTAATATCACAAATAACAACGATATCTTTTAAGTCATTAGCATTTACTTTAATCGTTCTTTCATAGCTACTTAATTCAAGTCTATTTCAATGTCAACCATGTTAATTAAACGTCGGAGTGTAATCCTTGTATTCTCTTCTATTGAACGATCCTGAAATTTTAATGAAAGGGTCACTTACTTACGATAGTTGCTTGCATTTTATACTCAAATGCCTTTCTGCGAAGGTACTTATCTTTTTATTTTAGTCCTCTTCTTGAATTCAGTTCCCAGACCTAACGATACCACGATATATTGACGTAGTTTCATATTTGTGTGGTCGGTGCTTACGGTCAACTATTTCTTCCATAGTTCAGTCTCAAAGTATAAAATATTTATTTACAAGTCTTGCAAGATTACTACTAACTCCTAACTACTAATAGCTGTTTAAGCTAATTTCATCCATTTCTAATGCTATGAAATTTCTATAAGCATCGTGCTTGACGAGAACCTCAAATCAGTTTTTTTTCCGTTGCTAAGGGAAGCTTAGTTATATCACCATGGTTATTAATCTCATTATTTACATTCATTGTTGAACAGGCACAAACTGCTCATCTCCTTTCTCTTGGTGATAATTTTGTATTAATTCAAAATAACTTTTAAAGCAAACAAAAAAATATTACTAATTATTTTAAGTATTAAAATAATTTACTCTACAATAACTATTGTTTTCTATTAATCACTATTGAGAAAGAAACCTTGTTTTCTTTAAGTTAGATGGAAATAAATCGGAATATCTTCAATTCTAATTTTCTTTTCTGTTTTTCCATTCTTATTTAGTTTGATTTTTTATTTTTTTTATTTTTTGCTGTTGGAAAAAAAAGAAGTATGTTTATAAATGTTGCTGATTGAAGATGTATAAGAAGAGGCCAAGACGGGGTTTCGATGAATTAGTAGGAGTTCGCTTAACTAGTGCTGGAAGGGAGACCAATTTGCGAGTCAAGGGCTACAGTCAATCTCTCGACGTTGGTAGGTCTGTTTGTGAAACTTTAATGCGCAGGCGCTGAGCCAAGCCGAAATGTGTTCAAACGTAGGTCTGAAGCATGAATGTTACATGAGAGAAGCTGCGTTTCTCCTAACTAATGTCCTGGCAAAGGTGATCACAAAGAAACAAAAATGGAGAATTTGTCCGTTAAACTTCATTTGTTTTTATTTAACAATTCGTTCAAAAACAGACTTCAAAGAACATCATGTATATTCCCATCATTAATGAGAATTTCTCTGATGATCAAGTTTAAATTAGGAACTCGTTAAAGCTTTTGGATTTTTGTAAGTTTTTAAAATATATTTTTTTTATTGTCCAGATATGATTTCTAGCTTAAATATTAGTCATAAATTAATTTAATATTAATTTAAATTAGATGTCGGAATTTATTGTTTTGCATTTAATAAGATTCAATATAATTAGACTTATATTTTTAGGCATTTTTTTTCTAAAATGATTTCTCTAGAAGGTTCTTCTATTTTCTTTTTCTTTAAAATAAAATATTTTATTTTAAAATTTAATTTAAAATTTGACTTTCGTAAGTATTTATGGAATTTCTTTATTTATTTAGCAATTTTTATTTTGCAGTATAATTCGTAATACGAAAACTATAAAAGAAAGAATTAAAAGAAAAACGAATCGTTATAAAATGAAACAATATTTGATAGTTAATATTCTCTTTCAATACCTTCTTAGAGATTTAGGCTCCGAAAATGATTATAACTTTGGTCCAAGTATCTGATCAGTTTGTTTTTTCTTATACGCCGTCGGAGATTAAAACTTTTTTTTTTTTATTTCTATGTAAAATGCAACTGTAAATGGAAAAGAAAACCTATAGATATGAAATTTTAAAGAATGATTAAATTGGCCATTTTATTATGAGTTATCTGTTTACTTCATTTTTAAAGAACAACGATACATAAATGATTTTATTAATAGTTTTATTTTGAAAGATCATGATCATACAGAACTTGAATTAAAAAAATAATAGTATATACAATGAACCATGAAAATTGATAATGGTGTAATATAAGTATTTTTTTTTTTATTTTCTCACAGACTAAAAATAGAAATTATTAACTCTTAGTAAAGAGAGATGTTGTGCCCTAAGCAATAGTTGAAATTAAGAGAGTTAAAAGTACGTGTTATTGAGCAAAAAAAAATAAAAAATCTTAATAATATTAAAATAACAGTCTATTATGTATAAATAACATTAGATATAACGGGATTTTCACAGGTTAAACTTAATTTACCAATCATAGGAGGAACAAATGGAAAGTGAAGGCATTAAGTTTAGTGGGACAAAATAATTTGATATGAACAACTAAAATCATTTCCCGGAATTCGTTCGGGTCAAAAATGAATTAACTGACCCAAATAAAATAAAAAGTTATTTAAATATATAAATATATATATATATTTATTTATATGTAAATTCAAACCAGAAATGAACTCAAGGTCTCACAAGACCTTTCTAACGATGGAAAATGTTTAGAAGTTAAGCTGCAGAAACTGTTGTTCGACGCTAAAAAATAACAGATAAAAAGCCATACTATGCTCCATCTAATTAACGCATTCGATATTAATAACTTAAGTATTAACGTCGTATTTCATTTCAGTGATTTTAATGTATTGATCTTATTTGATAATTTATACTATCACAAAATTCTCCTGATCATTTATTTATTGCCTTGATTCTTCAATGTTTTTCTTCACGGTTATTGCTCACAATAACTTCCATATATTATGTAACTTATAATTATTTTATGTAAATATAACAGTTATTAAAACTATTCACTGCATGAATGTTTGTTTTGTAATTTGTTTTTAAACTTTTCTGCACGTAAATGCTCAATCATATCAGCATCATTAATTATGTTATACACTGATTTCATAATTACTTATCGATTACACGTTAGTTTTGTTTTACAAAAACACCATGCAATTGTCTTAAACTCATTTTAAATAGCGAATGAAGTTTTGAAAATTAATCAAATAAAGATGATTATGATCATTTCGAAAAGGAGGAGATTGCTGAAATAAATACAAAATAAATAATTACAAAAGCAATTGAATTCATTAAAGAAAGCCTTTTAATGTGACGATTCCTTTACAAAAATTCTTACTTTATTCCTTACTTAATTTTAAAACTTAATTGATATCTTTTTAATCTTCTCGTTTAGTTTGGTATTCTAGACCGAAAAAATATTTTATAAAAATTATATTTCTTTATCTACTTCAGTAATTTTACACTACTTTTATGTTATGTTTTTTCGCTACTACCTTTTATGTTATAATTATAATGTTATTTCGCTATAAACAAGTAGTGAAATTATTTTCTAAAAATATCATACAGAGCTGCATATTTTAGCATTGTGCATATTAGTTATCTTAATTCAGCATTTGTAATACAGAGTTCATGTTATTTAAAGCCATCCCACAATTTTGTTCTCTTCATCTTTCAGGTAACCTGTTTTCGATAGATTAAGAAAATGAAAAAAATTTCAGATTTGAAAGCATAATTTTTAAAATAAAATAAATTATATACTTTTCCTGTTCTTGTCGTTATTTATATCGCTGTTATTCTTTTTATTCGTGTAGTTGATAGCGAAATAGCCTTCTCCGAAAAACCAAGTATCAACGGACTTGGAGAGAAGAAGTATAATTAGACCTGGCCAACATTGCTTTTTAATGAAGTTTTGGTGCGATGATAAGGATCATTTCCGAAAAGTCTTGTTTACAGCTCACTTGATAAATTACGAATCGACTGAGTTTATCCTTCGTATTAAATAACGTTTCGGCTGTCATTCTCCTCTGGAAATGCTTATCTTTCATCAAGATAAAGTCTCCTGGCTAAATTTTGCATTTTATTTTATTAATATATTATTGATACATTTTCTTGCGACGGCTAAGGATTAGAACCTTTGTTAAATAAGCAAATTCAAACAGTAATTTTTGCATATTTATTTTTGATATATTTCTACAATTGTTTTAACTTTAATGAAATCATACTGGTTCAGTTCAGGTCAAGTTACCCTTAAGAAACAAATTCACCGATAACGGGATTTTTTTTTCCAATTCTGGCAAAGAGCTGTTCGAGAAACTAGACTAAGGGGTGCGTGCACTAAGCCTAATTCAAAACTCTGATTCAAATCTCTCCTTAACCTACATTTTCTGTGCCTTTATTGGTCACTAAATCGCTTTCAAATCATCAAAGCCAATTTTCGTCCTCCCAATCCTCCCAATTTCTCAATTAGAAAACTCCCATCAGCCCCTGCTTAGTTCACCTTTGTCAAAATGATTGAAATCGACTCCGATTGAAATCAACTCCTTTGATTTTAACGATGAATTAGATATATTTATTCTACTAAAAGTTTCGAAAATAATATTAAATAGGGCTAATTCTTTGAAGGTTCTTATCTTGGCAATTCGTCTTCACGGGAAAAATTCGGCCAATGTGTTTCTTCTCCTCAATGGAAGCTGCCATTTTCAAAAGCACTTGGTCATGCGAAAAGTGATATGGAAATGACGTTAAATGTTATTAATAAATCGCAGCCACTTTTAGAACACGATTCGCTATCAACAACTTATCAGTTAAGTTCTGTGTAATTGTGTTTGGTGCACATCAATTTTTATTTCAAAACCGATTATCAATAAAGGCTCATCAATTAACAAAACCGATTATCAATAAAGGCTCATCAATTAACAATCGCTTTGACAGAACATTGGTGCAGTAAGAGTTCTTACTTTTAGGTCAGTCCGATATCTACTGCTTATTTCTTTTCAGTATTCGCGCAATCGAGTATATTCGCGCAATCTCTGTTGATTTCAGTTACTAATGGGATATAACAGAAAGGTATTCACGATAGCAGGGCCTCTGAAGTGAATTTCATCCGGGGATTCAAAGATTATTCAAATACTATTGCTGGAATTGTTAATAGTGTTGTTAAGCCAATACAAACATTTGGAAACAGATCACCAAGTCTGTACTTTGTTAACGAATTCAACAGATCTAGTGGCATTTACAAATTTGCTTTATGTATTGAGGATGAATGTTGCATTTCTTTTCCAAAAGCATCGCCATTAAGATCAGCAGGATATTGCTCTGATAAAGAAAAGCTTTTCTCTCCACATCACTTTCGGACTTGGTGAGATTTTCCACGAGAAATCAATTTTTTTCTGTCAGTTGTTAAGCAATTCGTAATTCAAGTGTATACTTAAACCGGCTGTTATTAACATGACTCAAGTACAGCAAAACCTAAAACCTAAAAACGCTCATTTATAGAACTTTTCCTCTTATAGAATATCATTTGTTTCATTCACAAATTAGCAAATTAGTATCAGGTGTGCTGTCGTCATGCGGTCTTGCCTTCTTACGTCTATCTCCCTCACATCTACAAGAAAACTTTATTTTTATAGTTAGGTTTGACGCAAACAATTTGGTTTCATTTGACATGCATTTCCAGATGTTTCGCAATTTTGTCAGTTCTGTGAGAAGAGTTTCAATGTTTGCTACTTCAACATCCAGTTTGGTATTTCTAGCTTGGATGGTCTTGTGCAAATAACTATATTAGCGATATTTTCACCACACGGCTGACATTAACACATGCAAAAGATGTTCCATATAATAAAAATCCAAGGACTTCATTCTTGTTTTGGCCGTCAAATTTTGTTCTAGGAGATCTTTTAGTGCTAATTTAATATCAGGGAACTCACAATGGAGACTCACGACCAAGCTCCCCTCTCATTGGAAGAGAATGAGTCAGAAAGGGGGAGGAGGCAGCGCTAAATCAGGCCTGGGGTGTCACTCATTCCAGAGTTGTCCCAGACCGGCCTTGGGGCAAGTAAGAAAACGAAAAAGGCAATATAGGAGAAGAGAAGACAGAAAGAGAAGTGGCAGTGTTACCGCAAGTAGAACGCTTTCTAACGGAGCTGGCGATCCTGGTTCGAGACATGTGAGAGTATTTTTTTTTTCTTTTTGTTTTCCTTTTTTTTCTTTACATCTTGCATTTCGACGTAGACTGGAGTTCTACAATCACTGCGAAGAATAGCAAGTTCTTTCGGTGTATCGGTTAATAACTGAACAATGTATTCCTTCCTTTTGTTGCTACAGTCTGCAAACTTGATAAATCTTTCTTTAATCTCATACTGCATTTCTCTTAAAATTATTTATCTCAGAAGAAATATCAATACGGGAAGAATCTGGTCAATACTTTGCAGATTGCTTCTCAAACAAAATGTTTTGTTTCACAAGATTCGAGCATTGTGCAATAAATTAATTCTGTGCGGCATGGGATAAATAATGAACTTGAAGCTGCTCATTCCTTTTTTGTGACTTCTCTACACTTAGCATGTGTTCTTGAAGGATGGTGTTCCACCTGAAGAGCTGTTCAATGAGTCATAAAAAGTATCACCAAAATCACCAAAATTTGGATGGGATGAATCAGAAAATACTAAACCACGTTCTCCGAAGAAAAGTACAGCACCGATGATGCGCTTTAAAATATGGTACTATTTCACAGTTTCAGTTTTAATTGATGCTTCTAAGACGATATTAACTCCTGCTCTCAAACAACAGATATCTTCTAGTTTTCGCCAAGTTAGGTAACATTCTCTGTGAATATTGCTTTTTGATGTTTTGAGATCCTGTTGGAAAGTTTCTGCCATCTCCAGTTAGAATCTCAGCCTTCAGCAGATATCAGCGTTGACTTACAGAAGTGCTGGCCTTGATTATCTTGTGCAGAAATAATCGATACGGAAAGCAATCTTAAGCTTATTTCTGGAGTCAAGAGGCAGTCTCTTAGATGTAGTTCCCCATTAGTGTTTTGAAAATTCAGTAGGCTTTTTGAGAAAATTTGATTGCAGGTATCTTTTGTGAATGTTTTGGCAGATGGATGTGACCATTCATAATATACGTTTATACTGTATTTCGTTTTGAGATGGAAACTCGGTTGTGATATATCCAACTTCTAATCTAAATTATGATTACTCCTCTCATCTTCCAAAATCACTTCCAAATGCGCCTGTATGTCTGTTTCTTTCTGTCTTCCGTTTTCATTTTCTGCATTTGCCCATTCATCAAAACTGTGCGTGATTACTCAAATCAACTACTCTTTATTTGGGATGAGGTTTCCAACAGTTTCTTCTTGCTCCAATTCTCCAGGTTAGTTCAATGAAAAGTTTTTGAAGTCGCACTTATTCCAAATTGAAACAACATTTGTTGATCCCTCTTTACATTTTCCTCTCGTTCTTTCTTGTCTTTTCTTTTCTGTGCTCCTAATTTGTAAGATTGAATTTTGAGGAGATAATTTATACTTTTATATCTGAGAAAAGCAAAAAAATATATTTTGACTATTAATTTAGTAATAGTAGAATAGTGGTAGAAGTGCTATTAGATTAGTAGTAGTAGCAGCATATGTTTATAGATAACCTTTGCATAGTTGACATACTAGTGATCGTATTTCCATAAATTCCATATAACAACGATATTTCTTAGAGGGCTATTGTTCTGCTTTTTCGATATTTTTGACTTCGGAATGAATCAGCAATACTTACTTCTCTCACGTGTTGAATGGCCTAATAACAATAATAACAATGTTACAATCATCCTTTTACGTCTAAAGATATTTAATTATTCAAAATTTCTCAATAAAATAATTATCTTCCCTATTTTAGAAATTAACAATAAATTTCTTAAATAACAATAGTCATTTAATTTTTCTTCTTTATTTAATTCTTGAAAATAAGATAATGTATTGCCATTAACAAAATAACCTTTATTCTTATTGATGCATGGATACCTTTATATCACACATGCCTCTATTACCTACCTCGTATACTTATCCGTAATTTTGAAATCGAAATTAATAAAGACATAAGAAGTATATGTAAATAAAATGAAATAATGATAGTGAATTTAAAATCTTTACTAAAAAAAGAAAACTGAAACTGAAACTGATATATTGAATGTAATGAATCCTGTACAAATTAAGATGCAGAACTCGCCAAAAAAAATATTTTGAGAATTCAGGTAGGACATTGAGGGAGAGAGTAAAGATATAGGTGCTGCATTCAGAAAAATAAATCAAAAGCATTGGAATGGGCAGAGCATTGATTTAATGAAATGCACAACCCCAATCCCATAGTAGACAGTTTGTTCGAAGTTACGGATAAGTGTATGAGGTACATAATAGAGGCATGTGTGATACAAGTTTATCCAAACATCAATAAGGATAAAGGTTCTTTCGTTAATGGCAATACATTATCTTATCTTTACATATTATCTTTATGTATTATTTCTCAAAGTAATTTTTGTGTCGGTACGCCATAACTGCCTTAATACTTCATCAAAATTAATGATTAAGACATCATTTTGAAGATTACGTTCCCCGCTAATGACGAGCAATAAACAAATTGTTTAAAATTAATGCTTTCGCTAAAAAACTTTATTTTAAAAACCTTTTTATAAAAATGGAGACACGCTTAAACAGAAGCGACTTATCTTTCGAAAGCGAAACAAATAATAAACAAATTTCAAATAATACTGCAGCGCCGTAATCTTAAAAAGATTTTTCATCGTTTATTTAATAAGAACAGATAAAAAAAGATTTATACAAAAAAAGATTCATATTTTAATAAAAATAAACGATTTATTACAAAAAAAAAACATAAAAATTTATCAAATTCTCATATATTATTTTTTAAAGGTGTGATTTTTTTTTTATTTCCCTTAATACTTCATCAAAATCAAATGATTGAGATATCATTTTGAAGATTACGTTCACCGGTAATCACAAAAAATAAACAAATTGTTTAAAATTAATGTTTTCGTTAAAAAACTTTACTTAAAAATCTTTTTATAAAAATGTAGAAGGCAATCTGTTCATTTATTTATTTCCACATTACCATTCGGTGTCTGAATTATGCGAATTATTCCAATATACCATGTAACTATTCCAGTATACTAATATACCGAATTATTTCAATATACCATCCGAATTATTTCAATATACCATCCGAATTATTCGCAAGGGTCAACCTTTTTATAAAAATGGAGAAGGCGCCAGCTATTGACAATGTGTTTAACTAACATGTATGACATCTGTTGGATTTGTTTATTATTTCTCAAAAGTGGTTTTTTTTTTGTTGCGAATTCTTCGCACGGAGCAACTAGTTTCCAAGAATTAATGATAAATAAAAAAAAGAAAAAATTAAATAATTATTGTTATTTAAGATAATAGTTTTATTGAGAAATTTTGAATAATTACGTATGTTTAGACATAAAAGGATGACTGTAACATACTTACTGTTGTTAATAGGCTATTAAATACCTAATTAAGTATTGTTATTTCATTGCGAAGTCAAAAAAGCAGAAGGATAGACTTCTGCGAATTATCGTTATTGTATGGAATTTATATAGAATTTATAGAAATATGTATGAAAAATATTAGTGGTTTTTGTTTGCCAATAAAAAGGACCAGTAAATTGTGGTCAGGTCAAAATAACCAATCTTTGCCCTTCAAAATCTTTTTACAAGCAATTTTATTTGAATTTATTATACAAAGTAAAAGCAAATATTTAAAAGATAATAAAAGATAATAAAAAAAAAAGTTATATAATTTTGTGCTGAAGCATAAAGCTAAAGACGACCAACAATAATAAAAAGGTTCAAATAATAATAAAAAAAGGATGTATATTAATGTGAAGAAAAATAAAAAAAAGGTAGGGAAAAAAAAGAAAAAAAAAAAAAAACTCTACGCGGACATTGAGAAAGAAAAGATTAAGAGAAACAAAAGAAAAAAAAATAAATATACAGAGCTTATGAGTCCGAGACAATAAACATGAACTGCCAACTGAAATGAGATATTTGCACATATTCTAGCATTTAAGCTAATAGTGAAATCCAATGAAAACGATGCCACATATCTCGAACATGGGGAGTGGGGATGGGGACCTGAAAATATCCCATTCCTACTGTGTTTGGGCCTCTAAACACAATGGTGAAGTCGGTTTGCCGATCCGACCTTCCATTCGGGAGTTGTTAGGGAAGGACAGATATGGACGGAAAGGACAAAGGCAATAGCTACCGATATTGGTCGCTGTCATAATAGCTCCCAAATGGGTCGTTAAGGAACCATTATGTGACAGCAAAGGGATATACATGTAAACGTATATGATATACACGTATGTTAGGTATGTACGTGACATCAGAGATATGCATGATGATGAACCTCTATGTGGGTTAGAAAGGCTCCATTTTTATGTAAATATATTTATTTTTATATTTTTTTGTTTGTGTGTATATTTATATATTTTTGAAATCAGAGATATATCTCATACTAGCAGCAAAGCCTGTCGGATGACAGGCATAAAAAAATCTGAAAAATCATTTTATTATCAACTATCAAATGTAAAGTAAATGTAATCTAAATACTGTGCTAACTTGTGAACGAAGCTTCTACGGCAAAAATGGTTTTGAGTTTCGAAATCAGCGTAAACAACTGAGTAAGTATGCCAAATTTCATTAAAATGGATGCAATGGTAACAAAATTATTTGGTTTTGAACGTATGTTTTGTTAGAATTTTAGGTTGTCGAGGTCAGTTCCCAAGATTAAAATTTCATGGAAACAACATGGAATGACACAATGAACTAACATTTTCATCCAATTTCAGTACTTTTGATTCAATGATACCATTGAGAACCGTTGGATCTATCTTAATATATTAATTATATCGAGTTACAGACAGACAAATAGACAGAACTGGAGACACTCGATAAAAAAACACGAAAACTTCTAACTATACATCACTCCTTACACCCTAAGAGTGACATTGATAGACTGTATCTGCCACGCACCATTGGAGGTCGTGGTTTATTACAGATACAACAAACTGTTGAAGAGGAAAAATGTGGCCTCCGTGACTACATCAACAACAGTAATGAAAAACTGCTAAAAGCAGTTAAAACTGAAAATTTCCTGAAAGCCACCAAATCCAAAATAGAGTACAAAAAAGACCAGTACAATACTCGACTAGAAGCTTGGAAAAACAAGCCCCTTCATGGGGCTTTCTTCAAAAAAATCGAACATAAACATGACAAAAACATCATCTGGACTTGGCTAAAAAATGGTATATTTAGAAAGAAGACTGAGGGTCTGCTCCTTGCTGCACAGGAACAGGCCCTTCAGACCAATGTTATGAAGGCCAAAATACAAGGCACAAGCACCAACAGCCTTTGCAGACTGTGTAACAACCGAGAAGAAACTGTAAATCATATAATCTGTGAGTGCTCTACAATTGCTAACACAGAATATAAAAAGCGACATGACGATGTAGCCAAGAAAATACATTGGGCACTATGTCGTAAATTTGGATTCCATACATCAGAAAAACCCTGGCATCACAATATAGAAAAGGTCTTGGACAACGGGCAAGTTAAAATCCTCTGGGATTTTCGTATTCAAACAGACCAGCATGTAACAGCTAATACGCCTGATATTACATTAATTGAACAACAAAATGTGACCCTAATTGACATTGCCATCCCTGGGTACTGTAGAGTTCAGGAAAAAGAACTGGAAAAAAATCAACAAATACAGGGCTCTGGCACTTGAAATTGCACGAATATGGAATAAAACAACTACAGTGTTGCCAATCATCATTGGTGCACTAGGAACACTATCACTTAAAGTTATGGACTATTACACCAGACTTGGAGCACCAGCAATAACAACAGCTGAATTACAAAAGACAGCCATCATTGGCACTGCGAACATTTTACGTCAATACCTTAGCAACACTTAGGCCCCTGGTTGAGGCCCGTCTTGCCTAAGAAAATGCCAGTGATTAAACGTGATTTTTTGTGTTTGTTTGGGTGAACGTTTACACTGTTTAACTATTTTTTAAAAGAGTAAAATTTGTTATATATATATATATATAAATCCAATACACAAAACTTGAATCGACACCTATTCAAGTTTCGTAATGCAAATATTTCATTTAATGATTTGCAATTTAGAATTCAGAATGTAAAAAATATAAGAATAAAATTAACTTACATTACTAAACATAAAAAATTTGCCGGACAGCTTTCTGAAATTTAAAAACCAAATTAATTTCAAGAAGCTGTTTCTGTATAAGTATTAACATTCGAATATACAAACACGTCATCAGCGGCATCTAGTTTTGAATTTTTGAAACTAAGCTAAAATTTAGAAATCACAAAAGCGCTTTATTATAAGAAGATTGCTCTCTTTTTAGTATTTTTTTTTTGAATATATACTTAATGCCTATTTTTAAATATAATACACCAATTCGCAAATATATATGTAACTATAATACCAATATTAGTTCTAATCTAAATTTTAATTGTAATTGTAAACTATATGATTACGAATACAAATGGAATTCACATATCGTCACAGGTAATTTAAATTTTATAGACAATATTAAATTAATTTTTTTTTTAAATTTAGGTATAAATTATAGACTTCGTAATTACAAAACACACAAACAATTACTTAATATATTTACAAAAGACATAAACAATTTTATACTAAAAATAAGTTATAAATATAACTTACGTTAACAAAAATTTTATAGAATGGAAACAAAATCTTATATCCAAAATCAATAACATTCAACATCATTCATATGACAGGGTTACCAATGCTATAGATTATAAATTTAAATTACACAAAATCAAAAAAACTATATCAACATATCAAGATAAGTATATTTTCACAACTATAGACAAGGCCCACAACAATTTAGCTATCATTTGAAAACAATTTTATTTTTATAAAATTAAAGAATTATTAAATGATCAAACGGTTTTTTTTTTAAATTACTAAAACTAAAGAATTTATTTTAAACAATTTAGTTTTTCTAAATTTCAATCACAATTTAAAACACTTAAATATAAGAAAATTATTATCAATAAAAATCTAAATTATTTATTTTTAAATCCAAAAATTCACAAAACAGGTAAATTTAGAATGATATGCAGCACAACTAATTCCATATTAAAGCAATCAAATATTATTTTGCAAATTTTTCTTAATAACATACATACATACATATCCTTTCCCGTTCCACCAACTGTGGGTCTAGGAATTAACTAGGTCTCTCCACCTCTCCCTGTTCTTCCAAGCCTCTTCTCTACGTATTCTTTCCCATGGGATGCCTCTCTCTTCCAGGCTGTGCTTCATATCATCCAGCCATCGCTTACGCGGTCTCCCTCTTGGTCTCTTCCCTCCTTCTTTTAACTCATGCCACACCTTAGGAGTCCTACCATCTTCCATTCTTTTCACGTGCCCGAACCACCTCAGCCTTCCCTCTTCCACCTTTTCCCTCAAACTTTTTACCCCCAACTCCTCCCGGATATCCTCATTTCTCATTCTATCTAATCGAGTCTTCCCTACTATACCTCTGAGAAACTTCATCTCCCCAGCTTGAAGTCTACTCCAGTCTCTAGCATTCATCACCCATGTCTCCGCTGCATAGGTGACTATAGGCACGTAATATATTTTATAGATTATTTCTTTTGCCTTCCTTGGGACTTTCTTATCCCATATCAGGTGTCTCACTCCCTGGTATAGCTTTCCCCCTTTCTCCAACCGTCTTGTGATTTCATGCTCCACTCTACCATCACTTGTTATTTCGGTCCCTAGGTAAGTAAAACTATCTGTGATCTTCAATGCCCTGTTGTTTATGCAGATATCACTTTCCAGGTTTTTGTCCCGTCCTACCACCATCACTTCACTTTTCTCTTCGCTAACTTCAAGATCCCCTAGTTTCAGTTGTAGAGTCCATTCATCCAATTCCCTCTGTACGTCAACAATTTTCTCACCCCATCTTACAATGTCATCTGCGAAGATCATATGCTTTGTGTCTTTACTCTGTTTTTGTAAGTTTTCCTTAACCTTTCTTCCTACCCATTCCATTATTATATTGAACAGCATTGGCGACAAAACACTCCCCTGCTTTAATCCTCTCTGGATTCCAAACCAACCAGTTGGCCCTTCTGTGGTTCTTACTCTACATCGGTTCACCCTATATATTTCTCTTATCCAGTTCACTATGTATGGATCCACTCCCAGTTCCTCTAGACTTTGCCATATGTATTTCCTGTTCACCATATCGTAGACCTTTTTTATGTCGATGAACACCATATACACTTTCTTCCCAAATTCCCACTTCTTTTCCACCATCTGTCTCACTGAAAAAATCAAATCGATTGTACTTCTCCCTGGCCGGAACCCATGTTGTTCTTCACCTAACAATCTCTCGCACTTAGTTTTCATTCTGTTCAGGAGAATTCTTTCGAACACTTTAGCGCATTGGCTCATCAAGGTGATTCCTCTATAATTCTTACACAGTCTCCTGTTCCCCTTCTTGAAGATCGGTATCACTTCTCCTTTTCCCCAATCTTCAGGTACTGTGCCTTCCTCCCAAACTGTCCTCATCACTCTATACAACCATTGTACTCCCACCGGTCCTGCAGCTTTCACCATATCTAAAGTAACTTCATCCGGTCCACCTGCCTTATTATTTTTCATTACTTTTACTGCCTCTTCCAATTCTTGCCATGATGGTGGGTTTCCTTTTGACCTTTCACCTTTACTTATCTCCACTTGGATTCCCTTGGCGTGCTCATTTTCCTGTTCTTTGTTGTTTAAAAGGTTTTTAAAATAGCTCTCCCACAGCTTCCTTATCTCCGCAGCTGTCTCAATTGGATTTCCCTCTTCTGTTTCCAAAATTGAAGCCCCTTCAGTTGGTTTTCTCTTATTTCTGATCATTCTGTATAGAAGTTTTTTGTTCCCTTCTACATCTTCTTCCAGTTTCTTTGTGAATTCGTCCCATGCTTTCTCTTTCTCTTCCCGTATTATTTTTCTGCACTCCTTTTTCTTGTTCTCATATAAGCCTTTCTTTATTATCTCCTCTCCATCCTTTATTTTCCTGCTTTTCCACAATTCTCTCCATGCTTTGTTCTTTTCCCTCACAGCTTTTACTGTATTCTCGTTCCACCATTCACTTCGCTTTGCCTTCTGGTTAGCCCTTCCTGAAGTTCTCCCACATACTTTTTCTGCTGCCTCGACAAAAGCTATCTTGAACTTTGACCATTCTTCTTCAACTCCTGCAGTTCCCTCTCTTGGCAATCCTGTCGATATCAGTTCTTTAAAATCTTGTTTAACTTCTTCCTTTTTCAACTTCCATATCTTAATTCTTTTAACTGACTTCATAGTTCTCAATTTCATCGGTCGTATCTGAAGATCCCCTACCAATAGTCTATGATCGCCATCCATTGCAACGCTTGGGATCACTTTAACATTCTTTAATTTTTCTCCCCAACCTTCATCAGTAATAATGTAGTCGATTACACTCTTAGTTACTCCATCCCAGCTATACCTTGTAATCATATGATTTTCTCTCTTCTTAAATCTGCTGTTTCCCATTCGTAATCCGTTCCTTTGACACAAATCCAACAAGTTTGCTCCCTCCACATTCCTGTCTCCCCATCCGAAGGCGCCTAGAACTCTCTCATACCCCTTTCTATCCTTTCCCACTTGTGCGTTAAAATCTCCCATTATAATGTTGCATTTTTCAATATTTATTTCCATAAGTTCTTCAAAACTTTCTTTTTCTTCTTTGGAGCAGCTTACTTGGGGAGCATAAATTTGCGCTACTTGTACCATCTCATTACCATTTTTAATTTTGATACTAATCATCCGTTCAATGAGCCAATAAAAATCCGGATTAATTTTACTTTTAATAATTTCATATAATTT
>JAFIDM010128415.1:41249-58305 GCA_023159025.1 Thereuonema tuberculata
GCTGTTTGGGGAGACCGAAGGGTTCATGATCGCAATACAGGACCAAGTCATCTCCACACGCAACTGCAAGAAACACATTCTACACGATGCAAACACACATGACGACAAATGCAGGAAATGCCACACTGAGCATGAGACGATCGACCACGTAATATCAGGCTGTCCCCTTCTCTCTCAAACAGACTACCTCCACCGACACAATTAGGTAGCGTCGATCGTTCATCAACAACTAGCACACAAACATTCACTTATTAAGAGCAAGTACATATCACAAAGCGTATTAGAGTCACCTTCATATAAACTATACTGGGACCGCCCCATTCACACAGACAAAACCATACATCACAACAGACCAGACATCACACTTATTGATAATGTCAACAAACAGACCTATCTAATTGATATTGCAGTGCCTATCAGCAAGAACATGCAGAAAACTCATGCAGACAAGATCAGTAAATACACTGATCTAGCACAATGGAGGCAGGATCGAGTACGTGTTGTACCCATCATTCTGTCTGCCACTGGTGTGGTGCCTCACACATTGCACCACAGTCTCAGCACACTAGGACTTCACAAAAACACTTATGCACAACTCCAGAAGGCTGTGGTACTCAACACTACACGCATAGTTAGGAAATTTATGGACACAACCACACATCCCTAATCATTCTTGTACACGTCTTTACACTTGGCAGTATTTGCTTTGGTCCTTGACCCGCCATTTTGTTTATGCTGGGGAAACCCAAGGTTTGAAACATACAAACTATAATAATAATAATAATAAGCCCCCATGGACCCTACCTTCTCGCAGTGGGGGCGGGAACTACACTAGCTTTAGGGTAAGCTAAAGGGTCCAACCATCCATGATGAGAACTCCTTCTAATATAAATCATGCTGCATCGGGTGTCGCGCAGGATAAAGTCACCCGCGTTCGGGGGTTAGGCAGAGGCCTCCTTTCGAAAAATATGCTACAGTCTCCCCCAGGTGGTGGTGGAGAAAGTGGCACCCCATTCTGTAGTATGGCTACCACAATGCCCGGGCAACACCATCCAGCCCGAACAGTCGGAAGTGTTTCGTCTGTGTCAGAGCAGGCGACCACCAAGACTGGGAAACCACGCCAGCGCATCCGATCGTCATCACAGATGACCCAGGATTTTATGCGCGATT
Organism: Thereuonema tuberculata; assembly: GCA_023159025.1. Classification (NCBI taxonomy): domain Eukaryota; kingdom Metazoa; phylum Arthropoda; class Chilopoda; order Scutigeromorpha; family Scutigeridae; genus Thereuonema; species Thereuonema tuberculata. The sequence continues at coordinate 42,420 of JAFIDM010128415.1, forward strand.
TCTACACTGTCACACAGTTAGGGACTCAACTCACAGGATACAGACAGGCACTACACCGTGCATTCACCACACGTTATCCATCGTTAGGGCTTAGCGAACAGTGGGTAGCGGATCAGCGACGTTTTATAGTAATAAACAATCCTATTCCTCCATGCATACTTACACAAATTAGGGAAGAGGGCGCTGAATCCAACCACAGGACACCACACCCCACCCCACCAGAAGACATTACCTTTATAACAAACACAGAAGACATTACCTTTATGACAAACACAGAAGCAATCTCTACCCCTCAGTCCACATTCCCCAACAATACAACTAATGACATACAACAAGCAGCACATGATAATTTCTACATCGCACTAGCACAATATACAGGCACAGACCCCACACTCAGACCTCCACTCCCCAAAGTACACACATCAAAACAACTCGCCGAAGTCACATACCATCTCAACACACACACTATCCCACAACACCTTGACAATATCCAAACAATAGAAGACATACATACAACACTCTACTGCGCGGCACAGGGAACCATTCGGGAACTTGGAATCAAACAACACCACATATCTACCACTGCACGGTCACAAGAATACATCCCCCCTTGGAGACGTCGCCTTGAGGGCCGCATCAGCGACCTTAGAGGAGACATAACCAGGCTCACACAATACTGTGCAGGAAACAAAACAAAGAAACTTATGTCTCAGGTCAGGAAGATATTCCACCACATAAACACTCGCCCTTCGCACTCAAACCATCATAAACCTGGGACAGGAACATCTCGACACACTAAAACAACAACTCATTGCACTTGCAAAAAGATTACAAAGATACAAACAGTCCACTCTACGCAAACATCAGAACAACACTTTTTAATACAATGAGAAAAAATTCTACAGATCCCTTACATCTCCCTCCACTGCACCCAACACAAACCCACCCACCAGCGAAGCATTACATAAATACTGGTCGTCTCTGTGGTCCAACCCCATCCCCCACAATGACAAAGCACCATGGATCACAGAGCAAGAACACCTCGCTGAACACTTACCCTTCATGCCCTTCCATGATATTACTCTAGCAGATATACAGACAGCACCAAAAAAACTGGAAGGCTCCTGGTGCAGACGCGTTCAGAACTTCTGGAGCAAGAGGTTCACGTCCCTGCATGGAAAGCTAGCTGTCGTACTCACTGACATAATCCAACACCCAGAACATATGCCTCTTTTCCTCACACAGAGTGTCACTTAACTACAGAGCAAGAACACTGAAACAGCACACCCTGCTAACTACCGCCCAATCACTTGCCTCCCCACACTTTACAAACTCCTCACCTCCTGCCTCGCAGACAAGATCTACACACACATCGAGACACATAACATTCTTTCCGAACAGCAGAAGGGCTGTCGCAGGAATTCCCAGGGTTGTAAGGAGCAACTCCTTATTGACTCTGTAATCCTGCGCCAGGCGCGCGCGAAGGATAGGAACTTACACATCGCGTACATCGACTACAAGAAGGCATTTGACTCAGTCCCCCATTCCTAGCTTTTATACACTCTTCAACTCTTCAAAGTACATCCCAAGATCACGGCATTCTTGGATACCACGATGAAGAGTTGGAACACAACATTACACCTACGCACCTCAAACACCTCCATTACTACAGTCCCCATTCCCATGAGGAGAGGTATTTTCCAGAGAGATTCCCTGAGTCCTCTTTGGTTCTGCCTCGCCTTGAATCCATTAAGCCACATGCTAGACAACACAAAACACAGTTATAGGCTTACCTCAGGCACTCTGACACCATACAAAATCACACACTTACTCTACATGGATGATATTAAACTCTATGCCACAAAACAACGCTTGTTTACTACTAATTTAGTTAAGTCACAACACGGTTCACCAAAGACATTGGGATGGATTTTGGAATTGCCAAATGCCGCAAGCTACATATAACATACGGGAAGACTTCGAATTTGGAGGGTTTTGAACTGGACCATGAGTTGGCCATCCAATCCATGGAAGAGGGCGAGTACTACAAGTACATGGGCTTCCAGCAAGCGCGCGTCATTGATAACGCAAACATCAAAAACACACTCAAAAAAACATACTGTGCTCGTGTTCACAATATCCTTAAAACACAACTCAACAGCAGAAAAAAAATGAAAGCCATTAACACTTTTGCCGTCCCCACACTAACATATTAGTTCAGCATAATTTCATGGACAAATACTGAACTCGAAGCACTACAACGCACAACTTGCACTACAGTCTCGAAACACAACATGCACCACCCCAAGTCCGCTACAGAAAGGTTGACTCTTCCCCGCAAGGAGGGAGGCCGAGGACTCATCAATCTCATCACCCTACACGAAAAACAAGTACACACACTTAGGGAACACTTCCACCAAAGAGCACAACACTCCTCACTTCACTCAGCTATTGTCAAGGCTCACACACACTTCACAACCCTGGACCTCGCAAACCTTTCTCTAACACTCACCACTCCTAACACCAACACACAGCAGCTGCGTGAATCATGGGCTCATAAGGAACTCCATGGCAGACATCGCCACGAACTCAGCCAACCTCATGTCGACATGGAAGCGTCGAACAGATGGCTGATGAGTGGTGAGCTGTTTGGGGAGACCGAAGGGTTTACGATCGCGATACAGGACCAAGTCATCCCCACACTACAAGAAACACATTTTACATGATGCAAACACACACGACGACAGATGCAGGAAATGCCACACTACACATGAGACGATCGACCACGTAATATCAGGCTGACCCCTCCTGTGCCAAACAGACTACCTCCACCAACACAATCAGGTAGCGTCGATCGTTCATAAACAGTTAGCACACAAACACTCACTTATTAAGAACATAGTACCATACTACAAGTACACATAACAAAGCGTACTAGAGTCACCCTCACATAAGCTATACTGGGACTGTCCCCTTCACACAGACAAAACTATACATCACAACAGACCTGACATTACACTGTCGATAAGGTCAACAAACAGACCTATCTCATTGATATTGCAGTGCCTATCAGCAAGAACATACAGAAAACGCATGCAGACAAGATAAGTAAATATACAGACCTAGTACACGAGCTCCAGAAGCAGTGGAGGCAGGACCGAGTATGTGTTGTATCCATCGTCCTGTCCGCCACTGGTCTGGTGCCTCACACATTGCACCACAGCCTCAGCACACTAGGACTTCATAAAAACACTTACGCACAACTCCAGAAGGCTGTGGTACTCAACACAACACGCATAGTTAGGAAATTTGTGCACACAAGCACCCATCCCTAACTATTCTTCCAAATTTTTGCTTTTTTTTTACACTTGGCAATATGTGCTTTGGTCTTTGACACGCCATATTGTCTCAGCTGGGGAAACCCATAGTTTGAAACTTTTTCGAGATAATAATAATAATAATAATAATAATAACAATTTTCTTAGCATAATGTGCTTTGGTTCTTAACCCGCCATTTTGTCTTAACTAGGGAAATCCAAGTATAGGAACATAGTAATAATAATCATAATAGAATAAATTAAATTAAATTTTAACTCAAATTTGCGTTTTTTTACTGAAACGGGATGATATATGTTAATGTCTACTATATATATACTATATATAATAGTAGAATATATATACTATATGTTTTACGATTCTTTAATAATTTACAAATTTCATCAAAATTCATTAACATAGTACTTACTTCTCTAATTATAGTTGTACAGCAGTGATAGCACTTTTCTCTTGAAAACACATTCAGATCGTTAAATTTGGTATCAAAATCTTGGTTGACCTTAACTATATTAAAGTTTATGAATCGGTTATTGCTGTTCTATTTTGCAGAATCATCGCCGTGTTGCTGTTGCCGATCGGATCGTAGATTGGTGTGTTATGTTTGTCATGTTCCACTCAAAATCTTAAGGAAAATGGATGTACCTGCCTCGACCGCAATCCGTAATTATAAATTGATTCTTCAACATTTTCGAATGATCAAATTTGGCATTGACGCAATAATCTTTGCAATGTATTAGCCAATAATTTATTTAGTAGATTGCATTTCAGTAAATATTTTATCATTTATCATCATACATAACAGAGTTTAACGAAGTTTAATCAATAGAATGCTTGAATTTTGTTATGAAAATTAAAAAAAAAAATATTCTATCATATTTTAAAAAGGCAGTTTGATTGAAAGCCAATGATTAAATTTCATTCACTTGTTGTGGTGTTTTCGTTGCATTGGTTCAGTATTTCAGTAATAAACATATTAAATAATTGAAACGAAAAGGTATTTAGATTGTGCTCCAAACATGATTCAGTAGCTTTAATGAATATGAATGTAAATATGTTGCTTTATTCCACAGGAAATATTATATATTTTTCACTTCTAAATCGATTCAACAAAATTTTAATTGAGTGTCAAAATATTAAAAAAAAAAAAAAAAAAAAAAACTCTCATTTACAAAATTTCGATTAGAGTATCTTTTTTAAAGCAGACCATATTAACAGGTATACTTCAAAGCAATAAATACTTTCTTACGAAACGTGAGATTTCTTAACAATTAAGATATAATGAGAGAAATAATATCACTACATCTGATATTTTTCAAATTTGGTTAATTTTGATGTGTTTTCAAAGAGTCATTTTCTAAAATTATTGTAATACCAAATAATAAAACACTTAGACATAAGTTGATTAAATAAATTCATGTTAAAACTAACTAAAAATCACATTCTCCGATTTCAGAAGAGTTTAACGATCCTCTGGTATTTTCGAATTCGAATTTTGAAGTCAAGCCGAATCTAAAACCTAATCAAAGTTCCAATAAACTTTCAGAAACTTTTATTTGCACAAAAAAAAAAGAAAAAAACCTCAAATAAGTGAATATGAGTATAAGTAAATAACTCTTTTTATATACTAAAGAGGACAAAATTTATGGATCATTAGATGTTCTACATCTATTTAGTTTGGAATACTGAACAAGTATTTCATTTAGACCTTTTATTTCAATTTTTACCAAAAATTTGCTGAATTAACTAATTAATCGAATGTTAACAGTTATTAGTGATTGAAAATATATGAGAAATCAATAACTATACTTCATTGAATTTCAAGCAGAAATAGATTATTATTATCAGAGAGGCAATGGTTAGCTCCTCATTCATTAATTAAATAAACGTTAATTAAATAATTGTAACGAAATTACGAAAATTAGAAACAGCCTATAGAGTATATAAAACATTATATTGTATGAATTTATTATGTTAAATAGACATAAAACCTTAATCCATACTAGGTATTTGAAAAATGCAAAACTGTAAAGCTTATAATAGCGCTTACAATACAATAGCTTAGTGAAGTCTATGGCAATAAGAAACGGGAAACCAGTTATTTTCTATGAAAGAATAAATTTTAACTATTTAAAATCTACGGGATTTATGCAAACAATAAGCAATTGCAAAACCGTTTTTTTTAATTTTTAAGAATACAAAAATTCTGTAAGAAGAAGGTTATTAGATAAGAATAGATTCCTCAATTATAGTCATATTGGTGTTCACTTTCTTGGACTTGAACAATTTTGTCCTCATTTTGCTAAAGTAATGTTTATCAGCGGCCCCTAGATTACAGCTTGCCTGTAAAACATAGGGGACCGCTCTTGCTTTTATGCTGGCTGGATGTCCCACTCTGTAGTGGCCAAACGGTAGAGATATTAGAATGAAACCTTCACCATTGTGTTCAGCATCAAAAAGTAGGTGACCACATGACCTTTAGGACTACTCCCTGACCGGAAATTGGGGGGGGTCAAAAGTGTATGCTTGCTGGATGTCACATTCTGTAGTGGCCAAACAGTTAGAGATATTAGAATGAAACCTTCACATTGTGTTCAGCATCAAAAAGTAGCTGATCCTATCCAAAAAATCAGACCTCTAGGAACACTCTCTGACCGGAAATTGGGGGGTCAAAACTGTATGCTTGCTGGATGTCACATTCTGTAGTGGCCAATACAGAGTGTGACATCCAGCAAGCATACCACTTTAGATATTAGAATGAAACCCCCACCATTGTGTTCACCATCAAAAAGTCCAAAAAATCATACCTCTAGGACCACTCCATGACCGGAAGTTGGAAAGTTTTTGGTCGCGTCCGATAAAATTTTGTTTAAAATTTTTTTTTATAAAATTGGGCATATTATGGGGTCGCTTTGCTTTTGACACTGTCAAATAGCATTAATTATCTTGTTTCTGTAGTAATTCAATGCAAACAGCCATAGCAACCAATTTTGACCTATGAAGTGGTTATGTGAATTAGTCTCCCCTAGATAAATAAAACAGCGAAGAGTAAAAATAACGAAACTTAAATCATTTATTTTTCTTTTGCTTTAACGCTGAGGTTTCATAAATCATCGCAATATCTAAGTCCCTCTCAGGTTAATGTGAGCCATCGGCTAACCAATGCTTGTTTTTTTTGTTTTTGTTTTTTTTTTTCTATTATGTCGCGGTAATAATGAATTTTTAGTGTCACTATTGATTATTGCGGCGACCTAATAGAAAGGAAACAAACGTGATTGTCATTCTTAGCTTTCGAACGCTGGTCTGAGATCTACTCCATGTGATTACTTTTAGATACCTCTCCGTATGATTTTATAATAGCTCTTTGAGGTATTATTATCTCATCTCGCCAACTGATTAAAACTGTAAATCAATTGTGCCATTTGCTTCAAGTTAATCAATTTAAAAATATTTTTTATGTAATTATGTTCAATAATCAAAAAAAATAAATTAAAAAAGTAATTATTCGACAGTTCAGTCATTGCTAAATAAAGGCAATGACTATACTATCAATTTCTTACTTCTGAAGCTGTTGTTTTCATTTTTATTTTAACTTTTTGCTGCTGTTTTTTTAATGTTCTTTTAATTTGCTCAACATTTTCTTAAAGAATGCACTTAAGAGAAAGAGCATATTTTCTTAACGATCTACTTCCTTCTTACATTACCAAAAGTAAATTGTGAAAGGTTTGAGTTTGTATAATCATGAAATCAGACTAGACAATGAATTGTTAATGTATTTAATACGATAAAGTACGACGACCACAAAGAATTATCAATTTTGACTAATTAATTATTGATCCATTATCAAAGTGTTGCATTCTCTTCTGTTGTTTAAATAAATCTAATCAATTCCTAGGGTTTTTTTGTTTGAGATATGTTATTGGTTTCTTTCTTCATTTGTTTTCTTTCTATGTTTTATAGATATCAAAACCCAAAAGCATAATGGTGAAGTGTCAAAGCAAACTGATCCGAACTACTTCGTAGGAAAAAAAAATAAGATAAAGGAAGAAGATCTAAGATGACAAGAAACGGTAAAACGAAGACCCACAAAGAAACTGAGAACATCTTTTTTACATTAACGAAATATTTCACCGGTGGTCGCTTCTTTCCGATCCTTGCAGATGCGAATGGAAATGCCGCCCGCATTTTAATAGGACCGTTGGGAGTAAGGGTAGGAGATGAGCGAAATGAGAAGAAGGGGTAAAGTCGTTCGCTCACTGTTCGGAATTCCTAATCAACGTTTTATACTGGGGAAAAAAGAAAGAAAAAGAAGAAAATAAAAAAACCATAGCTCTCCTTTTTTTACCCCTCCCCCATTTACATGATTGTTGATTCCTTCTTTGAACCCTCCATTGCACTTACCATCTCCCTCTCAGAACACATCTCACATGGAAGACTTAGGGAACAGCTCCAAAACTTGCCTCCTAATCCTCTGTAAACAAGCACCTAATTGGACTCCTGCCGACAGAAACTTCACACAAATGAGATGCATGCCAAGTGGATACGTTCAGAAAATATGGCAAGAGTATGGTGAATTAATAGATATTCAAATAACTACTAAATGTGTAAGTATGTAGTAAAAATTAAAACCTATTTAAAAAAAATTGCAGTAGTTACTTCATTGCTCGTCTGTTTCTTGTGCATAGTTCGTTGTTATATTTTTATCGTAATTTTTACTTCGACTTGTTAAAATATAAAATCGAGGTAAGGTAAGTAGCCTGCATAATTTTTTAATCTACATTGTTGATAATTAGCTCATCCAACATAAAGCACACTGTCGTTATTTATAATCTGGAATCCAGTGTTTGAGGTTCGACATTCCTATTAATATTAAGACATTCTTTCTATAAGACCATGTGGAAATTAACTTTGCCTAAAATCTTCACTCTAAATGAGGCAGTGAGTCATTTATAACCTGATCCTTCTGAAAAGTTTTTCTACCATTTCGTTTCGTTTCTAACTAGTGCAAGATTCATCTCAAAAAATACATTTCGAGTAATAAATAACAGCAAAACCGTGAAAAACAGTTTGGTTCATTTGGAGGAAAGAAATTAAATTCAGTGACAAAATTTCTCGATCGTCTTTGTAATTACATATAAAATTAACGTCAAATTTCTGCTAGGAAATTTTGAATTTTTTTCCCTTTGTAATTCAGAATTCCGTATTGGCAGTCTTTTTTGTTTTCTTATTTTCTGATGTATTTATTTCATGTTACAGTTGGTTTCCAACAAGATACAATTTTGCAGTTTACATTGGTAAAATAAGCAAGTTTTAAATTTGAGTAAAATATTTTCACTTTTTAAGTTTGTTGCTTAACAGAAAACTGCTTTATCGCAGCATTTTTGTGCCCAACAACATGGGCAGCAGAATAAACAAAAATTATCCCCTTTTTTTATGCAGATTTGCAAAACTCAAAAAATTCCGCTATTTGTTTATTAAATGTCTGCAGCGGTAATTCTCAAAATATTGTCGAGGGATCGATTCCATAAAACAGGTAAGTAATTGTCAATCTGCATAAGAAAATAAATACATATACTCTGTGACAAAAATATCAATGCACCATAATGATAGTATCCAATTTCAATGAAACTTCTCATTCAAGTACTTACCCATTAGATATGATAATGATTAAATTTAGTTATCAAGAAACGTCATCATCATGGCTCAAAGGAGGTGACGATCTTGTGATGTCTTGTGATCTAGAATCTTCCTAGACACCTTCTGCTTCGTGAAGCTGTTGCATTCATATCAGTTAACATCTGTAATGCTCGAAGACCAATATATAGGATTTCGAAAGCTGCTGCATAGTGGGGGCTGCGAGAAGATCAGGCAGGCAAATCGCTCGCCATCTGTGTAGTAGTGAAGCTTTTGTGGCGAAGATGCTGGAAACGAAGATTTCATGAGAGCATTCATTCATGTCGGCAAGGCTTTGGTCAGCCCAACAGCACCACTACGAGACAATCGTTTTGATATGGGGTAAGCCATAATTGCTTCAACAGCTTCACACTCCACCATCCAGAGAGTTGTGGCATTCTAAATACAGCACTCCATATCTATATGCACTATTGCTAGATGAATTGCAGAAGCTGGGCTTGATTCTCCTCTCCCCTGTCGAGCCTTTAACAATCCAGCACTGGAGGCTGCGTCTGGAGTGGTGCTATGCTAGAGAGACTTGGTATCTTCTCAAATTGGTCTCTCGCTTTTTGAAAAAGATGATCATTGCATCTGCATGTGGAGGAAGACTGGGCAGCCCTCATATCTGAAATATTATCGAGAAGCACACAGCTGTTACAGCTACAGTAATGGTGTAGACAACCGTTTCATATAGCAGGAGATGCATCTCTTATTGATTCGAAAAACTTTCAATTCGCAACAATATGTGCAGGATCTCCCTTCATGTCACACCTCCTAGAAACAATTTTTCCAAAGGATAACACACATCCACACACTGCACACATTTTTCAGCAGTGCCTCCATGCAATTCCATTCCTTTCTTGGCTAGCTACGTCCCTAGACTCATCCCCATCGAGAATGTCTGAGACATTCTAGGACAACTGCATTCATTATTGAACATCCAGCATTTGCAGCAGTAGTTGGTGTGATCTGTTGCAAGACAACATCAGGACTTTATTCAGTCCATGCCACGCTGTATATCAGCATGCACAAAAGCAGTTCAACACTATTAATGTTACAACAATTCTGCTATTATTCAATAAAAATTGTGAAATTTGAATTAATTCCAATTCTCTTCATTCAAATTGGAAGCTTCCTTTAGGATGCTTCAATTTTTTTGTTTTGTTTTTTTGTCACAGAGTATTAAAAAAAACCTCGTTTACGAAGCTACTATTTTGATATTGTAATATTTCTGGTATATCTTATAGCTTGGCATAAGAATTCTCAGATACATTAGCATTTATTATATCTTGTGAATCTTTTATAAATACTTTGTATTTTATATTACAATCTGTCGTTTCAAAATAATTATGAGGTTTCTAAGATGTGAGAAGGCTCTCTAAAGAGTATCATGGAAAAATTTACGAAAAGTAAATATGCTCGATCTAAATTCTACAAAACAATGTCCTCAAAACAACTGAGGCTTGACAACTTAACTTATTTTTAAGATTTTGAATATGCTGTACATTGTCTGACTATAAACAGCAACATCTACATATGTTAACAATATAAATGAAATTATATGGAGTTGTTAACTTTATAAAATAAAAAAAACTAATAAAAACTTCCGCTTGAAAAAAAAAAAAAAAACATTCATTTATGACAAGTAATCATAATGAATTGTCGATGTATCCGAAAAATTTGATCAGGAGTCGTAACTGATGCCAAATTTTAATGAGGTCTCACCACAAGGCTGAAGCGGGACTTGTTGGAGAAGATAATGTATGCTATTCCTACTCTCGTTTTTGACTTTTCACTCACCACAGGCAATTATTAAGTGAGCAGAGGGAACTGTAAGTAGAACAGCAATGTAGCCAAGTACAGATATTATAGTGGACACTTGTCACTATATTGGAATTGCCAAGGAATAAAAGGTTGATCAAATCTGCTTCTATTATACTGCATATACCAAAGAAGAGATGCGAATATCTTTTTATCTTTGAAATATCTATTTATCAGCGAAACATCTCTGAGAAAGGTTCAATTAGATCTGCAAAAATATCTACAAGTCTGTATCTAAAAGACTGAAAGGAACGGATGTAAGGATTGCGTTATTATATTCTTCTATATCAACTTCAGGTGTATCAAAAAATCATGCCTCCTCTACAAATAGCATTGTGCAACTTTAATTCTCGGTTAGTTGGAATGGTACACCCTCTTGTTGCCTCCGGTTAGAGGTGGAGATTGAAGGTAGGGGTCCAGAAGCTTCACAAAGGTCAGAACGAAGTTGTTCTCAACTTCTGGTTGATACCTTTCGGCTGTACGTATAGAATATAGCTGTTACTGCTGTTGCTCTTATACAACATCTACAACTATTTGTGTATCATAAGATATCTTAGATCAGTGGTTCCAATCCTCTTCTGATTACAGAAACACTTTATCCATATTTTGTCATCACGAATCATAAATATTGAAACAAAAAACAAGCAACAGCATGGCACTTACAATATCCAACAAAGAGAAAAAAAGGGAGTTATTTTCTGAATTTTTAACACGAATCCTTTAGACATCTTCCCATGCACCAAGGTTTGTAAACCATCAAATGGGAGACGCAGTCTTAGCCAAAGTAATTAAAAAAGGGTTTGAATTTAACAAACTGGATCTCTATTTGCCAATTTCTCCATTAGTTCTCATTCCATCTGAAACTAAATACTTATGTTTCTTGTTGAACAGAATTCAGAGAACTGAATGAAATCCAAAAATTTAACGAAGCTTCATGTTCATTTACCAAGCTAAGAGAATTTGTGAATAACATGTATATGTTGTAATTGAATTCAATGATTTTTACATTATTACAGTAGAGTCTCGGTAATCCGATGATCCGTATAATCCGAGGTGCAGCTGATTCCAAAGTCACGCAGTCGGTGGCCAGTCCAGTATCAGTCTGTCTGCTATTGTGACCGGTTCGCTCTCATTGTTTTGTTCAATTAGTTATATTTTGCAAAAATGAGTGGAAAGGTCAAGAAAAAGTTTGTTTCTATTAAATAGAAACTAGAAGCATTGAAGAGAATTGATTAAGGTGAAACACTAAAGAAGATTGCAGCCGACTACGGTGTAGGCATAACAACAGGAGGAGATAGGCGCCGCTATAGAAGCAAAATTGAAAAGTTTTCTTCCGTTGAATGTGTTAACATTTCGTCGTCCAACAGAAAATCAATGAAAAAATCTGATTATGATTATAAAAAAACTAGTGAAGCACTTTTTCTTTGGTTTAGTCAACAGCATCAAAAAGGAAGTTCTATTTCGGGTCCCATTCTTCAAGAAAAGGCATTGTTTTTCCGTAATGAGCTGAAAGAAGGTAAAGAAGATTTCACTGCGAGTGTAGGATGGTTGGACCGTTGGAAAAAACGATACGGTATCAGAAAACTAGAAATCTGTGGTGAAAAACTGTCCGCAGACTCTGAAGTTGTACAGAAGTTTTGTGGAAATTTTCAAAAGATCATTACAGAAGAAAATCTTACGTTAGATCGCCTGTATAACTGTGATGAAACAGGACTAAATTACAAAATGTTACCTTCTAAGACCCTTACCTCTAAAGAAGAAAAGGCGGCACCAGGTATTAAAAAATCAAAAGAGAGGGAAACAGTTCTTGCTGCAGCGAATGCAAGTGGTGACCTTAAACTGAAGTTAATGTTCATCGGTAAAGCTGCCAAGCCTCGGGCTTTAAAATACATCACAAAATCTTCATTGCCTGTTATTTACACAAATCAGAAATCAGCGTGGATGGACAAAACCATTTTTAAGAAGTGGTTTCTTGAAGAGTTTGTGCCCGAAACAAAAAAATATTTGAAAAAAAAAATTTGCCTATGAAAGCGATTTTGACACTAGACAATGCAGGGTGTCACCCTGATGAAGAAGAACTCGTTTGTGACGGAATCCGAGCTCTATTTTTGCCACCAAACATCACTAGCCTGATACAGCCTATGGACCAAGGCGTATTAGAAACCTTGAAGAAAAAATATCGACGTCGTCTGCTGTAGTCTATGCTCCAAGCAACAGAAGGTGAAATGACAGTAAGCAATTTTCTTAAGAAAACTACGATGAAAGATGTTGTCTATTGGGTAGCTGAATCTTGGGATGAAGTGAAGGCTGAAACCGTAAACAAATCTTGGAACAACATTTTTAAACAAATTACAGGAAGTGAACAAGACGACCCAGATGACGATTTGCCCTTAGGACAACTCATAAAAAAGCTTCCTGGTTGCGAGAACACAGACGTCTGTGTTGTTGCTGAGTGGTTGAACAATGATGAGAAAAGTGAAGTGACTGACTCTGCTATCATGGAAATGGTATCTGAGCCAACTGAAGGAAGTAATGACGAAGATAGTGATGACGAAGGAAGTAATGACGAAGATATCTGTACCAGTGATGTCTCACACGGACGGACTGGCGGCATTGGAGGCAGCGCTACGCTACGTTGAACAACAGCCAGAGGCGACCCAAGCGATACCCTACTACTTAGACGATGGCGTGACATCGCTGCTAAAAAGCGTTGCTCTACTGTGAAACAGAAGACTTTGGACAGTTTTTTAAAGTTGTAAATGCTTACAAAGAGTCTTTTAATGTAGCCAGGTAACATTGTTAATGATCTGTAACTGTAATGTCTATTATAAATTAAATTTGATTCGTTTTAGTTGGAAATTCCGGTTTTTTTTTCTTTTTTTACGTGTAATCCGAGTTTTTGGAAATCCGACATACCATCAACCCTAATTACATCGGATTACCGCGACTCTACTGTATTCTAATTTCAAATTTATTCTAATTTAATAATAATAATAATTTATTATTATTATTCTAAATATTGACAAAATCTCCATCGGTCAACTCCAAAAAGCCGCACTGCTTGGATCAGCACATATTTTGCGCCCATACATTACGACATCCTAGATTCTTGGGAAGAATTCGATGCGTTTGAAGACCAACACCAGCTAAAGAACTGGCAGCTGTGATACACATTGATACACATTATTATTATTATTATGTTTGTATGTTTCAAACCTTGGGTTTCCCCAGCAAAAACAATATAGCGGGTCAAGGACCAAAGCACATACTGCCAAGTGTAAAGATGTGTGCAAGAATGATTAGGGATGTGTGGTTGTGTCCAAAAATTTCCTAACTATGCGTGTAGTGTTGAGTACCACAGCCTTATGCAGTTGTGCATAAGTGATTTTGTGAAGTCCTAGTGTGCTGAGACTGTGGTGCAATGTGTGGAGGCACCAGACCAGTGGCAGACAGAACGATGGGTACAACACGTACTCGATCCTGCCTCCACTGCTTCTGGAGCTCGTGTGCTAGATCAGTGTATTTACTGATCTTGTCTGCGTGAGTTTTCTGCATGTTCTTGCTGATAGGCACTGCAATATCAATTAGATAGGTCTGTTTGTTGACCTTATCAACAAGTGTGATGTCTGGTCTGTTGTGATGTATGGTTTTGTCTGTGTGAATGGGGCGGTCCCAGTATAGTTTATATGAGGGTGACTCTAATACGCTTTGTGGTATGTACTTGTAGCACGGGACCGTAGTCTTAATAAGTGAATGTTTGTGTGCTAGTTGTTGATGAACGATCGACGCTACCTGATTGTGTCGGTGGAGGTAGTCTGTTTGAGAGAGAAGGGGACAGCCTGATATTACGTGGTCGATCGTCTCATGCGTAGTGTGGCATTTCCTGCATTTGTCATCATGTGTGTTTCCATCGTGTAGAATGTATTTCTTGTAGTTGCGTGTGGAGACGACTTGATCCTGTATTGCGATCATGAACCCTTCGGTCTCCCCAAACAGCTAACCACTCGTCAGCCATTTGTTCGACGCTTCCATGTCGACATGAGGCTGGCTGAGTTCGTGATGATATCTGCCATGGAGTTCCTTACGAGCCCATGATTCACGCAGCTGCTGAGTGTGGGTGTCAGGGGTGATGAGTGTTGGAGAAGAGTTTTCGAGGTTCAGGGGTGTGAGGTGTGTGTCAGCCTTGACAATGGCTGAGTGAAGTGAGCAGTCTTCTGCTCTTTGGTGGAAATGTTCCCTAAGTGTATGTACTTGCTTTTCGTGTAGGGTGATGAGGTTGATGAGTCTTCGGCCTCCCTCCTAGCGGGGAAGAGTCATCCTTTCCGTAGCGGACTTGGGGTGGTGCATGTTGTGTTTTGTGAATGTAGTGCGTGTTGCGCGTTGTAGTGCTTCGAGTTCGGTGTTTGTCCATGGAATTATGCCGAACGATTATGTTAGTGTGGGAACGGCAAAAGTGTTGATAGCTTTAATTTTATTTCTGGCGTTGAGTTGTGTTTTGAAGATTTTGTGAACTCGAGCAAGGTATGTGTTCTTCAGTGCATTTTTGATGTTTGCGTTGTCAATGACGCGCGCTTGCTGGAAGCCCAGGTACTTGTAGGTCTCTTTTTATTATTATTATGATTGTATGTTTCAAACCTTGGGTTTCCCCAGCAAAAACAATATGGCGGGTCAAGGACCAAAGCACATACTGCCAAGTGTAAAGATGTGTGCAAGAATGATTAGGGATGTGTGCTTGTGTCCATAAATTTCCTAACTATGCATGTAGTGTTGAATACCACAGCCTTCTGCAGTTGTGCATAAGTGTTTTTGTGAAGTCCTAGTGTGCTGAGACTGTGGTGCAATGTGTGAGGCACCAAACCAGTGGCAGACAGAACGATGGGTACAACACGTACTCAATCCTGCCTCCACTGCTTCTGGATCTCGTGTGCTAGATCAGTTTATTATTATTATTATTATTATTATTATTATTATTATTATTATTATATCGAAAAAATTTCAAGCCATGGGATTCCCCAGCTAAGACAATACGGCGGGTCAAGGACCAAAGCACATATTGCCA
>JAFIDM010128415.1:83975-105653 GCA_023159025.1 Thereuonema tuberculata
TGACGTAGCTCCTGCCCAGGTAATATAAATTTGTTATTTCCTTTTTTATTACTGTGTTTTTTTCTATTTTCTCAAATTCCTGATTTTCAAAAAAAAAATTTATATTCTTTTATTTTTTTCTTTATTACCTTTCCCAAAACCCTCTCATCCCTCCTTTTTTATTTTATTTTCTTTCTTTCTTTTTTTTCTTCTAAAAATTCTCAATGGCTATCTTTTTTCATTAGATTCCCTTAGACTTTTTGAGCCTTGGAAGCGGAATTTACCTTCGAGTAGCTCCCTACAAGAGTATTCTGTTAGTGAATTTAAGAAAATATTTCTGTACTGGGAGTTCTTTGGTTCCGACATCAGTGGGATTTTCGCTTTCGGAAAAGGACAAGCAGATATTAGCGTTTTCTGCTGTCGATATTAATCATTATGCCGCAAAAGTTGAAATATTGTATAATGACAGGCATCTTGATCCAAAAAAAGTGCTAAATCTCACAAAAGAAAGATTGCTGACCATAACTTATGACCCTGTAATGAAACAGGCTATTTTAAATTTTAGCCAGAATGGTAAACAGATTATATTAATAGCAGCCAATGGCATACATTCTCACAGTTCCTCACCAATGAACTATCCTCCCTAATTCAATCTGTAAAGGAGCCTATGAGATATCTCTCACAATCTACACATCCAACTGCAGTCAGCAATCATTCAGCTCCTCTTCTTCAATCTGCTCTCATAACTAATCCTCCACAATCCCAAAATCTGACTTTTCCTATCACTTCAACTCCCATCCTTCAATCAGCAGCTCCTGCCGCTGGACCCAGTGTTGCCGGGCCTGTCAAGCGAACCCGCCGCGCCCGAGTTTGTAAATTGAAGATGCCTACATCTAAACAAGCATCAGTGGCGCCCGCCGATCCGTGAACAGCAGTCGTTCAAGCATCAGACACCAATGTTGAGTTTGATTTTTCCCAAGCCTTAGATCCCAACATAGATCCTACATTCTTCACTGATGGTCAAGATCTGGAGAAGCATTTGAACGGATCATAAAAGACGTGAAAAAAACCGAGTAAGTCGCATCATCTTTTTTTTTCAGTTATTGTGTTTTTTTCTTTTCCTCCTTTTTTTGAAAAACATAAACTCGCCAATGAATGAATCAGTCAATCAGATTAACTCCTTAGTAAAATTATTTAAAATAGTGAATCAGATAGAGTACATTGAGCCCGATATCATGTCAGGTAACTCAGATAGGGAAATAAAAACCATTGCGGACTGGTGGCATCTCGATCCAGACGAAATTATACCTAGAGTATCAACAGTCGAGCCTGATTCTGATAATGAGTCGCCACTAACCGTTCAATCAATTGCTGAAAGGTGGAATGTTGATCCGAAACAAATCACATCCGAACCATTAAATGCAAATAAAACTTTTGAAGATATTGCAAATAGATGGAACGTGGATATTAATACACTTTTAACCGACTCTGAGGATGAATTTAGTTCCGAAGAAGAAGAAGAAAATATACCTGAACCACTACCTACAAATGAAATTAGTGAATTTGATAATTGGCTGTTAGGTTTCATTAATATAAAACGCGTTATTGCTCGTCACTGCATTAGGCACTATAGAACGGTAGGGACTCAGTATGAAGTGGCGCTCTCTTGTCCTTCATTAGAGGAAATAAGAGCAAAGAATGCACAAGGTCGAAAATTGAATTAAATGTTTATTGTCGAGCGTATCTTTGAATTATTAATACAACAACTCACTACAGAGTGTCTTCCTGACAATAGGATTGGTATTCAAATAAATAGTGAGCAGTTCGAGTCGGCTGCTTATTTAACTTTCAGTGCAAAGAAAGATTTTAAAGCCGAATCTATTCTTGAAGTGATAGAAATGCTACCACAATCAGGAAAAAGAATTGATTGGGCTAGTACCTTATCTGTAAAGGTGACCTGTGTTTCACCGTCTGAGAGTAGAAGATTAAAAGATAAAAGTAAACTTCCTGTCGAGGAATGGATAAAAAACAAGAAATGCATCATACAAATTCAAAATCGCTCCGATAAATTATGTCTAGCCAGGGCATTAGTCTTTGCCAAAGCTCAAATTAATAATTCTCTTGACAGTCGGAAAATCTGAAAGAGTAATTCTTTTCAACTGAAGGAGGCAGTTGAACTTCACCGCAATGCAGATGTCCCTCGGGGCTCCTGTGGGATACCAGAAATACAAAAATTTCAAACGTTTTTAAACCCTACCTACCAAATCATCGTCGTTTCTCATGAAATGGGAGATCAGGTGTTTTTCGTGGGTCCACAGGCCGTGAAAAAGTTAATTCTTTTTCATTACAACGAACATTTCGCCGTTGTAACAAGTTTGACAGCTTTCTATAACTGTAGTTATTTTTGCATGACTTGTTTCAAGAAATACAATAGCAAAGATACTTACACCTGTTCCAAAATTTGTTTTGCGTGTAAAAAATCAGGAGGTTATTGCTCTGTCGAGAACTATGTTCGCTGTGAGATCTGTAATTGATTTTTCAAATCTGCCAAGTGTTTGAAAAATCACAAAAGCATTTACAGTGCAAAGGGCATTCTTATTTGGGACCAATTTCACCGATGTCGGACGTTGCAATTACTGTTGATAACAGTACAGGAACCGCCCATCTTTGTGGCCATTGTAGATGCCCCAGCTGTAAGAAGATCGTTCCTCTCGACCATTTATGCTATATTCAGCCAGTGACTCTTCCTAATAACGAAGAGAAAGATGAGAATCAATTCCTGTTATTTTACGATTTTGAATGTAGCATGGAGAAAGATCTCAGCGACGGGCGTATCGAACATATGCCTAATTTATGCGTAGTCAAATTCTGTTGCACGAAATGTGTCGACAGTCAGTCAGATGATTGTGAAAACTGCACCGCTCCGAAGCTGAGGATTTTCAAAGGAGTAACAGCCTGTAGAGATTTTTGTGAATGGCTTTTTGAAACTTTTAAGTATGAAAGGGTCTCCGCCATTGCTCATAATGCTAGCGGTTATGATTCTTTTTTCATTATTCAATACATGTTGAAATGTAATCAAAAACCTAAAAAAGCTATTTATAATAGAAACAAACTGCTCTTTCTTCAATGGAAAAATATTCGATTTCTCGACTTGTTCGTCTTTATCCCAATGGCACTAAAAAAATTACCCAAGGCATTTGGTTTGAATACCAGTCGACTATTAAAAGTCTATTTCCCCTACCTATTCAATCGAGCTGAAAATTGGAATTATCGAGGATCCTATCTTTCTTTGGAATATTATGATGTCGGCAGTATGATGCCTCAGGAGCGTGACGCGCTCATCCGATGGCAGAATGATCAAAAAAATGAAATATTTGATTTTCAAAAAGAAATACTAGACTATTGCGTTATGAATGTAGAGATCCTGAGTGCAGTGGCTTTGAAATTTCACGAAGTTTTTACTTCAATTATAGGTAGCTGTTCGTTTGAAACGGGGATTACAATAGCCAGTGTTTGCAATTGTGTTTTTCAGGCAAAATTTTTAAAAACAGAAACAATTGCACTCATCCCTCATAACGGGTTTTACAAAAATGCCAAACGCTATAGTAAGATAAGCATCGAATGGCTTGAATTTGAATCACAAAAACGCAATGAATTCATTCAACATGCTTTAAATCAAGGTGAAAAATTCATCCCCGAATGTCGTCTTTACGTTTTATTTTCGATTTATGGGAAATTTGAACAGCGAGTTATGAATAGTAAAAAAGACTATATAGAAAAATCAGAAACGTATTTTGGCTATGTTTTCAGTGATCCGAAAATTGTTAAAAATGTCACTTTTTTTCACGATCGAATTGCACAATTGGAATGGGTCGAAAATACTGAACAAATTGAAGATCTTTTGCTAGGAAATCACACAAACGTTGTTATTAGTGCGTTTATTACAGCCCAAGCGAGAAATACTCTGTCATGAAATGGAAAAATTCGGCACATCAGTTCTTTGCTGTGATACCGATAGCATTTTTGCTGTTGTCAAGAAACAATCATCTGTTTTATCCAATGTACCAATTGGAAATTTTCTTGGAAATCTTACTAATAAGGTGCATAAAGACCATGGACAGGAATTTATGATAGACATGTTTTGCACCGCAGGAGCAAAAAATTATAGTTATCGTGTTTCCTCAAAGAATTCCGACAAACCATCACAAATTATATTAAAAATTGAGGTTTCTCTTTAAATTATGAAACTCGTGAAAAAATAAATTTGGATTTGCTCAAGTTCATGGTCGATGAACTGATTCAGAATAGTGATAATAATAATGACAATGCAGAGTCATTGACCCAAGTTCCTATCTTTACACGAGGAAAAATTCGAAGAACGAAAAAACGGGAAATTGTTCCTCAGGATGAGATCAAAATGTTCCGAGCTGTCTTTGATAAGCGAGTAATTGTTCCTGGACAATATCAAACTCTCCCCTATGGTTATTGAGTGTAGAGATCTGGAAAAAGACGACAAACCGTTCTGTTCAAAAAAAAGAAAGCTGTATGCATCCCAATCCCTAAAAATGGAATCGGTAAGATTGAGCACTTTTCACAACTGGCCTGTATCTTATATCGCGGCAAAAGATTTAGCAAAGGCAGGTTTTGTTTATATTCAATGTAATGATAAAGTGCAGTGTGTGTTTTGTCGGGGTATTTTAGATAGTTGGGAATGCCATGATTCTCCGATGTCTGAACATTGTAAATATTTCCCTGGCTGTCCGTTTGTCCAGGGTCTAGATGTTGGTAATATTCCGAGCAGTTGAAGAGAAAAAAGATCCTCAACTTTTTTTCTGCATATTACGTCATGTTTTTCTTCATGTTTTGCATGTCACGACATGTATTTCCTGTTGCTTTGCATGTCATAACATGTATTTTTGCCAAAACAATACCGACACCTGCACAGGTTAGAACGGACTTTTTTTCCATTCCTCAACGTATTATTTTTTGATCTTTGATTTTTATCGAAACAAAAAAATACATTTATAATGTCTGAATATGAATTTATTCATAGTAGGGAATTCAAAATTAAACTTCAATTGTATCTTGAGCGGAGCTAGTGGGACTGGTAAGACCGAGTTTTCAAAAAAGTTTCTAAAGTATAAAGACGCTATGATTGATCAACCTCCAACTGAAATTTATGGTGTTCATCAGCCATGGTTCAGTGAATTTACTGGGATGGTTAAATTTCAAGAAGGTCAACTGACGTGAAAAAGTTTGATTCGGTCACTCCAAAATTAATGATTATTGATGATTTGATGGGTGTAGACAATAATGCTCTTGAACCTTTATTTACTAAATACAGCCATCACAAAAATTGTAGCGTTATTTACATGGTTCAAAAGTTATTTCATAAAGGTGGTGCCCACCGCACAATCAGCTTAAACACTCACTATTTTGTCCTCTTTAAAAACGTAAGGGATTTATCTCAGATAATGTTCTTTGCCAGACAATTATTTCCGAAAAATGAAAAATTTCTTGTGGAGGCCTATCGCGATGCAACTCAAGAACCCTATTCCTATTTGTTATTGGATTTGAAACCCAACACCATGGAAGGAGTGCGTTTCCGCACTGGAATATTTCCCGAAGAATCATTGGGTATTTATTGACCAATCAGAAAATAGCATTTGGAATCGTTAGGAATATTATTAGCGAAAAAAAATGAAACCGCTCGAGGTGAGAGAAAATATTTTTTTAATGGGATATGGAAATGGACAGTCAGAGAGATGGCACCTTCGAAACGGGCTCCTCATAGGCTGATGAAATACGCTCGCATTTTACAGGCAATTCCTCAATTTTCACCTCGTCAAATTAGAGCTGTTATCAAAGAAGGTAATCCCGACTTTATTCGTTGTTTATCTGAATGTGTGGGTAATGTTTTGCTTGGGAATGTTCCTGTGACTCCCAATCAAAAACGAAAACTATCTTGTCACAAGAAAACTTATCGCTTGATTGGCACATCGAAATTACCCATTCACAAAAAAAAGTCAATTCTCGTGCAGAAAGGATCCGGACTTTTACCATTTATTATTCCTGCTCTGGCAGGACTATTCGATGGGATACTCGGTAGCAACCGATGAAGGAATGGAACACGGTAAAAAATTTGTTGTTTTACCAGAAGAACTCGCCTCACAAATGCTGCAAGGGACCACACAAAAATATGACCCGACGCAAAATATTACACAGAAACTATCCTCTTTGGAAAAAGAACATGATCATCTTTTAAACGGTAGCACCTTACCGAATGATTTAAAAATTAAATTAGTTAATAATATACAGCAGCGTTTTCAAACATTTTATAATCAGAACAAAAGCAGACTGCACGATCCTGTTTTACAGTCAATGACCGCGAATGTGACGTCAGACAGTGCCGACGTGAAAACCGATACGTCACAGGATAAAAAAGAAATTCAAACTCCGTCAGGTGTTAGTTGGAAAGATGCGGTTTTGACTCGCATGCCTACATTCTGTCTGCCTTTTGCAAAAAAATTGGTGGAACGTTTAAAAGCACTGCCCAACGTGGGATGGGATTCTAAAACGGGAGAATTGATGGTTCGAGGTGAAAACATTTCTCAAAGTAGTATTTTTGATTTAATGAATCATTTGGTTAAGCAGAGCAAAAGAACCCCGATTGGCTGAATTCAATTCCGTAATCTTTTAACTTCCATTCCGTTATCAAAAGAGGACGTCCCAAACAATAAACAGTGGAAAATTATTTCAAAATAACAAGTTCCAACAGCCAAAAAGAAAAACGGAAACAGAAAAATACGAGTACAGTCGGGGCAAGGAAGATGGCAGTCTTGTCCGCAGCTGAGGAAAAATTATTGAGATCAATTTATTTCGATCCAAAACATCCAGCATCCTTTGACGGAGTACAAAAATTATACAGGGCGGCCAAACCGCGAAATAAATCCATTACCCTGATTCAAGTTAAACAGTGGTTGAAAAGACATGATAACTACACTCTTTTTTAACCGGCTCGGAAAAATTTCCCACGTGGGAAAACAAAAGTATCCGTTATAAACGAACAGTGGCATTTATTGATAAGCAAAAACAAGCAAAATTTAATGATGTTTTTCGATTTTTACTCGTCGTCATAGACATTCTATCGAAACATGCTTTTTTAGTGCCATTGAAAATCAAAACAGGAGTTAGTATAACCAAAGCCTTTGAGCATCTTTTTAAGACGGAGGACGTCGACCCGCCTGATCGTTTACAAACCGATAAAGGTCATGAATTTTTCAACAAAACCTTTCAGACATTTCTAGAAGAACACAATGTTCATTTTTTTACATCACAAGATCCGGTTGTTAAAGCTTCGGTTGCCGAAAGATTTGTGAGAACGTTTCGATCAAAACTTTTCAAATATTTTCATTTTACTGGCTCTTTTCGCTATGTTGATGCTTCAAAAGATTTGGTGGATGCCTATAATAACAGCTTTCATTCGAGTATCGGCATGGCCCCAAACGACGTAACTGGTTCGAACCAGCATCTTATATGGCAGCGCCTCAACGGAAAAACTCCGAATACGTCACGACGACGACCGCCAAACGTATCATTTAAGATGGGTCAACAGGTACGTATTAGTTCGGCAAGAAGATCATTCCAAAAGGCGTTCGAGGGTTTGTGGACTTCTGAAATTTTTACAATTTCAGAGATTGTATCAAAGAGAAGCCCGCAAGTGTATCGTTTGAAAGACGTGTCGGGTGAACCAATACGTGAAACTTTTTACCCCTGAGAATTACAATCTATTGAAAAAAGCGAAGATAGTTTCTATCCCATTGAGAAAATTCTTAAAGAAAAAGGACGAGAGAATAAGAAAGAATATTTAGTTCGTTGGCAAGGACACAGTCCCGCTTTCGATAGCTGGGTTAAAATTAGGGATTTACATCATATTTCCAGTACCTAAACAAGAAAAAAATGGAGTGAATTTTATCTGACGCTCCCCAGCAATTCGAGCATGTCCTTTTTTCCGAAAAACACAATTTCCACTTTCACAACCAAACTAATCAAGAAGATTTGAATTAAAAGAGCCCTACGAATGTGCCCTGGCTGAGGTTAGTTATAACAACATAACACAGTTGGTACAACATAAGCGGTAATGATGGCATGTTTCGAGTTATAAGTTATGCCTCTTTCCGCGTTACCATTCCATTAAAACCACAGTTTAAAAGCGCTGACAAATTCATTCGTAAAATTATAGCCAGTATTCAAGAACATCCTATAGAAAAACTTTCCAACGAGATAATGTTTTTGCTAGTTTTCAATCGTGTTATCGTTTCCCTGTCGCGCGGAGCAGAAATTCGAATGTGTCTGCCTCTGGCTCAGTTGTTAGGTTTTACTCAGCCTGATCTTTTACGAGTGTCGGATGAGGAAAATTCAAAGCAAACCTTCGTTGCATTTAAAGTACAACAGCCAAAGACACGCCCACTTTTACAGATGTAGATCTTTCGAAAGCACCCTTCTTTTTCGACTTTGAATTAAAAGAAGCAAGTTCTTCGGTAATTAATGAATTCAAAATTCCTCAGGTTTATTACTCGAATGCAGCACACCTAACTCAGTTAATGTCAGCTCGTATTAAGGTTCGTTTTCGTTACGAGAAGGAAAGAATGCCGGTTTAATTCACCTACAATAATATCACTTATAGAATCACTCTTGAAATAACAGGCTATTTTAAAGTAATTTTAACTCGAGAGCTATCTGAACTTTTAGGTTTTCTCGGTCAGACAGAATTCCTTCAAACCATAGAGGCTGGTTCGGTCATTGACTTGAACGGGGGTTTTTATTCCATTTATATATATTCAGATCTGATTGATAATTCAATTGTTGGCGATGTAATGGCTCCCCTTTTACGTACAGGGCAAATTCGTGACAAAGATGGTGACTTAATAACAGAGTCGTATACCAATTTGTTTTATAGACCCCTATTGCTTCGATACAATTACAATATATTTGAGAAATGACATTGGCCTTCCCGTGGCTTTCCAGAGGGGAAGAACCTCATTAACCCTACATTTTCGTAAAATACGACAGTGAGAAGTAAAGGCAACAAAACATTTTGATTGGTGCAAAAAAAAACTCCAACCCCAACCCTTCCCACCTCCCCTCACCCCTAGTGCTGTTAATAAAAGAAAAAAAGTGTGACTCATTTCTGTTCCGGAAAGAGATGCATTCGATACGATACAATCCCCGCTCCTGTATTTGCTACTATGCAAATCAAATTGGTGGATCTGAATACACCAACAGTATACCGTTCTGCGGGGGTGTTCGTTATCAAAGAAGCAGCGGAATCGGCAGTGTGTTCAAATCATTATTTCGTTTGGCAAAACCAGTGTTGAAAAAGTTCGCCTACTCGGCAGGTCGTTACGCCTTAAGAAGCGTTCTGGATGACGTTGAACAAGGTGAAGCGTTTCAAAACGCCACCAAAAAAACAGCTTCAGCAGACATTGAAAGACATAACTTCCGGCCAGACAGGAAGCGGACCTGGGCTTGGCAGGTTGTACGGCAGGCGCAAGTGGCTCAGTGCATCCGACCAATCCGGTGACAGGTCATTGTCAAGGATGGTCGCTGGTGTTGGGAGAAAAAGAAGGAAAGCAACGGTAAAAGTGCGTCGTCAGCGTTCTCGTATCACCAGCACCACCACAGCCAAGAGAAAGCAGAAAAAGAAGACTACATCCAAAAAAATAAAAAGTTAAAATTCAAAAAAACAGCAGCAAGGACATTCTCCAAAGGACATTTTTGATTCCTGAAAAAAAGAAATGGCTGATGAGGGACAATTAATTCATTGCAAGTCTGAGGACAGTTTTAAAAACGAATTAGATCTTTTTACTCTTCCTCCAACACAAGTTGTTATTCAGAATGGAGCCGACGTTGAATATCACCCGATTGCCTCCATCACCGAAACGGAACCTATTGAATTAGTGATCGCCGGTGCTGCGAAGTATATTTGGACTTATCAAAAACTCTCCTCAGTGTGCGTCTGAAAATAGTGAAAGGTGGTGATTTGACACCCATAGGGGAGGGAGACAAGGTCAGCGCAGTTAATCTAATACTTCATTCACTACTCACTCAAGTGGATGTCTACTTGGGTGATAAACTTGTTTCTGCCTCGGACAATTGCTACCCCTATCATGCTTACATCGAATCCTTTTTAAATTACGGCCTCGACAGTAAAAAGACTCTGCTATCTGTTGCCAGTTGGTACGAAGACAAGGCGGGCCAATTCAACGACCTCGATCCGCTCGCAGCCAATACCAATCCACAACTCAAAGAACGTCACTCACTCGTGAGTGGTGGAAACACCGTCGAGCTGCAGGGTAGTCTTCACGGTGATATCTTCAGACAGAACAAACTGATTCTTAACAAGGTTAACGTTCGAGTCCGTCTGATTTGAAGTAACAATCAGTTTGTGCTCCTATCGCCAGATGAAAAAGCCGATTACAAAGTGGTCATCGAAAGTGCTTCCCTACATGTGCGAAAAGTGAATGTTATTCCAACAGTTCAAATTGCCCATACGAGAATTTTGAACTCTACACCTGCCAAGTACCCCATTACCCGTGTCGAATGCAAAATCTTTTCCATCCCGGCTGGTAGTCTTCAGGGAAACCTCGACAATGTCTTCATCGCACAAATTCCCAAGAGAATTATCTTCGGTTTGGTGAAAAACAGTGCGTTCAACGATTCCTACAAGGAGAATCCGTTCTAGTTTCATCATTTCAACGTGAATCACCTTGTGTTATCAGTGGACGGTCGAAACATTCCCAGTCAAACGTTCCGACCTGATTATGATAAAAAACTCTATGCTAGAAATTATCTCTCTCTGTTGACTACAACGGGACGGTACCTGGACGATGCAGGACTGGGAATTGACTAAAAATCTTATTCCGAGGGATCGACCTTATACGGATTTGACTTATCGCCTGACCTGGCAGGTGGTAGTGAACATTTTCAATTGACCGAGCACGGTACAGTCCGAATAGATGTACGATTCAAAGCTCCACTGGAACACACGGTGAATGTGTTTGTTTATGCCGAATTCCAAAAAATCATTGAAATAGACAATAGCAGAAACATTTTAATGGACTAAAAAAAAGAAAAGAAAAAAATGAACACATTACAAATCAGTTCTCTGTTAATCTCCCATCCCGAGACGAGCAGCAAATTTGGGGGAGTATACGCTTGTGATAGACTTCCAGTACAGCTTTACACCAGGCATATGTTGTGAACTTGGACAATCATTCAAAGTCTGGTTCTCATTGGGTCGCCCTGTATTTCCATCCACGAACATCAGGTGTGTATTACTTTGATTCCTACGGTAATCCAATACGCAATCCCTTCATTAGACAATTTATTTGGAAAAATGCAAAACGACTTCGAGGAAGTCGTGTCGTTATTCAGGGACCTTATACCCAAACTTGCGGTGCCTACTGCATTTATTTTATACTACTTATGACTCGTGGTTTTTCTTACAACGAATTTCTCGATATGTTCACACCGAGAAAATACAATAACGATTTTATCCTATTCAATAGACTTAGAGAACATTTCGGTGAACAACTTCGTGAAATTCGAAGAAATCAACCCATGGTCTGTTCCACTATCCAATCGTGTAATACGTTACTGAGTCTATCACACTATGATGATAAAGAAAAGAAACAGTGAAAAAAAAAGAAAAAGAAAAAAGACAGTGTAAAAAAAAATGAAATGATGTGATAATTTTTTTGTACTTTATTTTTTTGGGGAAAAAAAGGTTAAATAATTCTGGTGTTGGTTGTATAAATATATTCATGTAATATTCACATTGCCATATATTACATTTTGTTATTTTTTTTCTTATAGAAAAGAAAAAAATGGATGGGTTATTTGCTCTCTAGTCCATTTTTTTAGATTTAGATAAGTAGAAAATAGTACAATTCAATTTTTTCTCTATTTCTGTAATTTTTTTTGTAAAAAAAGAAAAAAATGGTGAAAGGGTTTTTTTCCAATTGGTGAAGGGTTGTTTTTTTACATTTACTGTAAGAAAAATGTTCTTTTTTGATAATTATGTATTAAATTTACATTCATTCATTCATTCATGCTAAAAAAAGTTCAATGATCCGTACAATGTAATTCATTCATTCATGTAAAAAAAAAAAGGTTCAATGAACCCTATCTTGTAACAGTAGTTGTGAATAAAAATAATAAAGCAAATTGAAGGCAATTCTCTTTCTCCATGTCTCTGTTGTGATTTCTTTTTTGTAAAAAAATAAACCTCCTTGAGAAAGAAAAAGATAAAATAAACCGTTCAACATACAAAAAAAACTTAATAAAAACCACTAAAAACACAACCAAATACAAGCCAACATCACAAAAAAAAATACAAACCATCAAAAACACTCATCCAACTTAACCACCTCCCTTCCTTCAACGTCACAACAAACTCAACCATACCTACTCCTCCCTACCTCTCCCCTCCCTCAAAACACAATTTAAAAAAAAAACACATCCTAAAACCACTTCAAAACAACAATAACCACCAACAAAAGCAAAAGACACTCCAAACTCCACCAAATCTACATCACAAAAATCCAACCTCCCCCTCCTCTTCCAACCAAACAATAAACATGGGCCATAGTGACCCGAGCACATGGGCCCAAACCGACCAGTACCACTACTCACATATTAATATGATGACAGGACACAGTTGAAAGCGTGATTCGTCGCTAAACACTATACGTCCCCAGTCAGCATCATTCCAACCGGATCGAGTCAAGCACCACTGTAATCTGGCCCGACTGTGTGCAGACGTGAGTGGCAGGTGGCGTAGGGGTCGGTACGAGCGTAGATGTCGCTCTCTCAGCCGTCTGTGAATGGTCATGGTGGACACTCGTGTGCGGGTTGCACGTCTGATGGTTGATAACGATGATTCAGGCGCTGTGACAGCTGATCTGACAATCACTCTATCCTCCCCCTCTGCTGTGGTCTTAGGTCGACCGTTATCTTCATGAAATCTGCCATTGTCCACCCATTCCTGCCAGCATTTTGTAATCGCCGCATCACTTCGACCAATACGACGAGCGATTCTCCGATTTGCCCAACCTGCCTCTTTCAATCCAATGATACGACCTCTTTCAAACTCTGACAGTTGTACGTAATGAGCTCAAATCCTGCGGCGAGGTATTTTTTTAGTCGTTGAAAAGTATCCTAACTCGCAATGCAACAGAAATTTTGACCATTAGATTGAGAACCGCTTCTTATATACACCTGCTGAGTGCGTAGTTCCGATGCGCTGTAGCTCTCGCTATTCATTCATTGGACACCAAGTTTAATCATTTGCATGGGCAGTCCCAATGTCTTTGCATACGAAATTTCATTACAATCGGACAACTCCTTCTAGGTTCGTTGTTTTTTTTGTTAATGAGTGTAAATAGGGTTGAGATCGGAGCTCTGAGACGGTTAGTCAAGTTGTGGAACACCCATATCGTCAAACTACGGCCGCACAAGCTTCGATGTGTGTAGGGACAGTTATCCTGCTGGAAGAGAAACGGACCTTCCCCAAACTGTTGCTGCACAGTTGGGAGGGTAGTGTTGTCAAGAATGGCCTGATACCTCGCAGAGTTCATGTTACCCGTCACAGAAACTAAGGGACAGCCGAACCACAAAAACATACCCACAGCATTATGTTGCCGCCACCGAACTTAACAGTTGGCACAATGCAGTCGGATAAGAAGCGTTCGCCGGTCATCCCAAATGCGTCCATCGGATATTAGATCTGGCGATCGGATTCATCACTCCACGGAAAGTTTTTCCACTACTCCACAATGGTCGTGAGCTCTGCACCATTGCAACCGACGCTTCACATTGACGGCGGAGATGTTCGGCTTGTGTGCGGCCGCACGGCCATGGAAACCCAAGTTGTTTAGCTCTCTGCGAACAGTTCTGCTGCTAGCCACAACGCCCAACGCATGTTGGAACTCCGTCGTCATACTATTAACGGTGACTTGCGATTTTGCTTCCTACTCGCTTCAGGGTTCGATGGCTATGGTCATTCAGATTTCTCGGTCTACCACTCCTTGCAGCTATCGTTTCACTGCCTCGACATTTCCATTTATAAATACATCACTCACAGTTGATTTCGACACGTGCAGCATGTCCGCAATTTTACGAACCGATTTCCTACAACGGTGGCATCCGATGATCATGCCACGTTCAAAGTCACTCAGCTCATGTGACTTACTCATTTTATCGGAAACGCAGAATTATTACCCCACAAGCCCCCATCAACGCTTTTATAGCGTTCGATGACGCATCAAACCTCCTGACCTGCCCGATCCACTTCGTCGGAAGGGTATCCGGATATTTTTGGCCATGTAGTGTATGTTCTTTGTTAGTTAAATCGGAATATTTTGTTTTACTCATAGCCTTATTTCCATTACTTGAGATAACTTTTAGGTCTACATTAAAGATATAACAACAATGTTCAATCTTTTTTTTGGATTTTTTTTAAAATCTATTGTTGAAAATATTTTGGATTTAAATAGAAAACAATTAGTTGTAGATGTAACAATTAATTCCTTCTTGTGAGTTTAGTAAATTTTGTTTTAGTACAGCAATTTCAGGGATGGTATATTTGATTTTTTTTAATGTATGTTTTTATATCTATCCCGTTTTATGATGAAGTTTTCTTTATTTAAAAATGTGACCATTTCCATAAAGTATATTAAAAATTGTTTTCTGTTTTTGTTTGTTGTTTTTCTTTTTTTAAGAATTCAAACGAGAAAATAGGAAAAGCAATACACTTTGTAATTCAGTTGGTTGGACCATTACACATTGATCATGCGTCTCTCGCAGCAGTCCACACAATGCTAGCAGGATTGGGAAAGCATCTGAAATCCTGAATCATTTATACCTCAATTTACCTTATGTTTGCGACTGCCTCGCGGGAGTTGCATTAACCAATGATATTCAGGCTATGACAAATGTTGTGCCCAGAAAATTATTGTGCAACGCTCCTAAACAAATTAGCCTGACGCGTCCATCCGCCAACATCGTTCACTATTTATACCCTAGTCATGTGAAAAATCAGCAAAAGCTTTTCGAGTAAACAGAAGCAGCGATCTCTGGCGAACAAACGAGAAACTAAACACAGAAACGACTCCGCATAATGGCCGCAGACGTAACAAAAAGGGACTGGATCAAAAGAGCCAAATGATTAATATTAATTTCTCATCAATTCTGTTGCTCACTAGCCATTATCAATGTTTAATGTTACGCTCGGGATTCCAGCTTCGTTTGAATATGATGATCTTCCAAAATGCTTCCAAACAAAGTGGAGCAGCAGAAATTATGAAAAATGTCAATGAAATTAACGACTTTTTTTCTAATTTTCGTCTAGTGAAGTGCTTTAATGCTTTGTTAATTTATAATTGACTGAATGATAAATCAACAATTAAATATTAACAAAAAGCAAAGCTATTAATCACAGAACTTAAAGAAATGATAAAGCACAGCCCTAAATGGAAAAGTTAATATTTCACTTGGTTTCACCTACTTTCGTAAGAAGGGCCATAAATGTATGTATAAATAAATATGTTTGTGTGAAGAGGCTCATAGTTCTCTATTCCTTCCTCCAATAATTTTTGAATCGGTGAATAGGTCCTCTTGAAACTTGGTATTGCTATTAACAGTGATAAACAGTGAGACGATCTAATCCGCTTTTGAAAATTTGCAGTGAGTCACTTTCAGAGAATTTTTTAGCGTGACAAAACTAACTTTATAGCGTATATTAATACGTTTAGTAATTCACTGTCATCTGCTTGTGCTTTGATATAATAAAAATTAATTCGAACAAGCAAGTGAAGTTAAGTATTTAAATATCTATTAACAAATGGCAAATATATTTAAAATAGTAAATTTTATATACAAAAATGTAAGGAATCTTTTCCATTGTATTGTTTACTCGATTTTAAAAAAACGAAGAAAATAAAAATTATAAACAAAAATTTAGGTTTTTGGGGCACTACTTGTTAATTTAAGCAGAAAATACAAAGTTTACAAGCTTTCCCAGTAGCTTTCACTAATTTTTCTTTGAATATATATAATATCTCCACCATGTCCGTCTTATCAGCTTGTATGTCATCAGATTCTCCCTTTTTTTTGTTGTTCTCTGTTCATAATTGTTGTTAAGCGCTCAAATACTGTTAAGCGAAATTAAATTGTTTTAAAAATTCATTAATTTATTTCGATCAGTTCTGATGTTTGCATTGTAATTTTAAAAATTATCTGTAATTGCGCATGTTTCATGAAATTTCGTATGATAATACAGCGTGCAATTTTCATAAATTCAGTGTCATGAGAAACGATGAGGTAAGTTTTTATTGATGTATTACCGTTTACGGCTGCTCTATTGCGAATTATTACCGTAGACGTTCATTTCCTGTTTTTACTAGATTTCATCTTGGAAGTGAAATGCCTCTGCGCATGCGGAACATCCACAGACTATTGATTGGTCGCAAAAATTTTTGACATTCGAAAGACTAAACTGTACAATATGACTACTTGACTTTTTGATTATTTTTTTTTTATTCAATGATGATAAGGTGTATTCTACACAACTGTACTTTTCATTGAAGTATTCTAAATCGATCGAGGCATATAATAGTAAGATGTTTAAGGTAAAGAAACAAAGTAATAATTAGCAGATAAAATAAATATCTTATTTTTAGTAAAATATTTATTATTTTTTATAATCATTGTGATACTTTCTTAATTAAAAAAAATAAATAAAAATGTATTTACTCTATCTCGTTTTTCCTTTGTTTGAGGAGTATTTATGTTGATTTCGTTAAGGGACTTAGTACATTTATGTCGACGATTGACTCTATTACCTATCATGCTTTTTCCTTGATGATGTACCTAGCTGATGATCACTAAATAGAAAGAAACAGTTTTTCGGATGTTATTTAGCAAACAATGGATGAAATCTATCTGAGATGAAAAATCCAAGGCAAATTTCAAGCTCTAGACATGTGCTTTACGACTTGAGCTTTTTTTATTACTTATCACACATCATAAAAACTGCAACATGTACAGTTTCTAGTAACATTATATTAAACATTAGTTTTTGAATTATCCTTCTAAAATTATCCTTCTAAAAGTAAATTTTATTAATTATATCAAGTAGTATCAATTACATTAATTTCTCTCAATGTAGTTCTGAAATTATAAAAACTGGTATAAAACTTATAATTTAAGTTATTATCTTCCTAAGATCTTAGCCTGGTTCAGTCCACTGCAGGACATAGGCCTCCCCCAATTTCCACCACCTTCTTCTATCTTTTGTCTCTCTCCACCATCTTGCACCCCTGAATTTCTGTAGGTCATCTCTCCATCTCTTTTTTGGGCGTCCTCTTTTTCTCTTTCCATTTCTTGGCTGCCATTCCATTAGTAATCGAGTCCATCTTTCATCATTCATTCTTCCCAAATGCCCTGCCCATCTCCATTTAGAATTTTTTATTACTTCTATAAAGTCTTTGATTCAGCAGTGATAAGTTTTAATGATTATAGCAATTTATCGGTAGACCTGTAAAGGGGCTGTCCATATATTACGTCATTTAAAATTAGGGGGGGGGGAGTCTGGTCGTTGGATGACGGTAGCATGATGCATGGGGAGGGGGGGGTCTTGCGAAAAATGACGTCATCACTTCTGCCACGCTTACGATAAACGCACTAACTAGGTTTTGACACTTTTCAAGAAAAACACGCTTAAAGTTTTTATTTTTCTTTTGCTTGTATCTCCGGAACTACAAAACATACCAACATGAAAGTTGTTCCTGACGAAATCATGCAATTTCACTTTGAGAAAGTTGTAGATCTCGATTTCCTGATTTCAAAGATATATATATATATAACTCAATTTCGCAAAAAAACCTTAGTTGATGCGTTTATCGTAAGCGCGGCAGACTTGCTAATCTGAGATGACCCTAAAATAAGTTTTAATATTTAGCTCAGTTAGCTCACAAATCGCCGAGTGAGTAGGTAGGATTCGACTGCAAAAAAGCAAAAATAATTGAAACTTATGACATAAACAATGAACTTCTTGAACGGATTTTAAAGACTATGAAAAGTAAGTTATTTACTTTATTTTTCTCATTATATTACTTAAAACTATATATAACTACTCTGGGTACTATATTTAATAAAGGAGGATCTCATTTTTGAGCCTGATAAAACTAAGTGTTTTCTTCCGCAACACTTGATTCATTTATCATACAGCCATAACTTTTAAATTTAAGAAAAAAAAAAATTTATTTATTTAGATCTCCAGGCACAGTATAAAGAAACTACTTCTAAAAGTTCTGTTGCTGTTGAAACTGCAGATGATTTGACAGATGAAAAAATGATAGAACTCTTGATGAATTCCCGTTTTATTGACAGGCTTCTTAAATGAGCAAGATATTTTATAAAAATAGATGATGGGCTTCAATGCTCATATTGTGGAAGCAGTTTATTTAATGATTTCCAAAATTGTGAAACTTTCGCAGAAAATGATGTAATGCATCCTTAAAACCGTTTTTAAATTTGGTTTAGATGCTCAAAATGTGAGAGAGCACTTAGCTAGCATAGCTGTAGATGGGCAGTACAAAAAGTTAGGTGTTACCAACCATATAAAAGATGAGCTAAATTTGAAAAATATCCAAGCATCCTGGAACATGATGCACCATTTTGAATTAATAGAGAAAAATGCTGAAATGCGAAATATTAACAACAAGGCACATAATCTCTTACTTGAATGTATGAAGGAATTCATGCAGGGGTTAAAATATAAAAAGCTTGTTAATAGTTCAATAAATTTTGAGGAAGTTTTGTATCAACCAAAACTTTTCAAATTAATGAAGTTTACTGCTTATTCAAAGGAAGTACTTAATACTTTCATACATGATTATAAATTTTTCGTATGCGCTTGTGAAAAAGAAATGGAGCAATTTGCATTACGTGATAATTTGTTAAATAAATCCACTATATTCCATCCCACCCAAAACATTTTGTTGTAAAATAAGTTGCCAAGACTCACATGCTCATAACGCTTTCACTGTTAAAAAGATATGAGATCTCATGTAGAGCCAAGCCTCTAACTCTACTAGTGAAACGAATTGAACTCAAGAAAAGTAAGGAAGAACGGGATTACTAACCTTTTCTTGTAGTTTAAAATTGTGTTTTCGTTAATCAAATTTATCTGTTTTTTTTAGGGAAAACGTATGAGGAAAATAAGCCTTCATGGTGTTTACAATAATTGATATGAGTGCAACGGAGAGGTTGCGCGGACAACAATGAAGTCGAGATGTTAAGCGCATGCCGTTGGAATCAATTGTTAATGTTTCTTGGAAGAGAAAAAAATTAGTCTTAA
The DNA here is from genome assembly GCA_023159025.1 of Thereuonema tuberculata. Classification (NCBI taxonomy): domain Eukaryota; kingdom Metazoa; phylum Arthropoda; class Chilopoda; order Scutigeromorpha; family Scutigeridae; genus Thereuonema; species Thereuonema tuberculata. Next base: position 103,378 of record JAFIDM010128415.1, read on the forward strand.
AAAGGAGCTTCTTGTGGAAGCAGTAAAATATTTTTTTTCCCTGACATGGGAGAAAGAATTTAAAATATATCTATGGCGAAATAGATATATGTGTGAAAGTCAATGCCAGACAGTGAAATTCCCAGATGAGTTTAATGGAAAACTCAATTTATATTTTTTTTGATTCTTGAGAAATCGGAAAAAGAATCTGTGCAACGAAGAATGGAGAATAAGCCTTATCTACACACAACGTGAATTGGATTACGACTATTATCGAACAGTTGTTTGCATTTGATGAACATCGATTTATTTTCTCTTAAGGATAAGTTGTAAGTACAAATTATTTACTTATTCTTGAATTTACGCGTGGGAATGTTAAACAGTCGAAGATGACGAAGGATTTTCGCATTGAAGAATCGTTATTCGAAAATGGCGGCGACTCGAATCTACATGACCGATAGGAATTATACGGATTAAGTTAAGGCGAAGAACTCTTTAAATCTAGTCTAATGATCCAGAGAATTATTTATGCGTGATAAAGAAATTATTTTCTTTATTTAAAACTATAAAGTGAATTGTGAATATTTTCGCATAAGGTGTTAAACCTAATTTAGCATAAGCTGTTAAAATCCAGATAATCGTAGAATAGTACTATCAGGATAATCAATCGCTAAATTAGAATTAAAGGCAGATCAACTTTAATCGAATCATAGATGTTACTGATTTGTTAAGAGAACTTTTTCTTATAAAATAAATGATGTTTTCCAGTGAACTTTGAACATTTAAGAGAATCGATATAGAAGACTAACATCGATTGAATAGTGAATTGATTTAATGATTAAAGTTAACTATTGTGTTACTGGTTAATGTTAATAGAAAGAATCTTAGAAAGATAGCGGAGACTTATTAAATGCATTGCCAAAGATAAGTTAATTGCAACCATATACTTTTGTCTTTCTTAGTTTTCTTGTAGATCCTCCATATGAACTTAAGAAGAGGGAATGAGTTACTACTAATCACATCATCGTATTCTAGGATAGGACTTTTGAGAATCTCGATTATAGCCTGCAAGTATAGTACCTAGAAGATGAATATTCAAGAGAAGTGTTCCCTACAAGTAGATGTTATTGACGGAAGATTTCTTATCTGTAAATTTTATTCTCGAGGAAGAGAATTAATTGTAACCCAACTAGACAACATGTTTCATTAAAAATAGATTTTGTTATGTTTTCTGGAACTTAACTCTGCAAAAAAGCTTTTGTAATCAGTTTTAGCTTACACCAAAACCCGATTACAGCAAACATACATATATACACATTGAAGAATTGCTACTTAACAGTAGATTTAGAATAATAATAATATTATTTCATTCTAGATTAAATTCTACCACTTCAACTAGCCCTAACTGTAATAACCCTATATCTTGATCAAAAAGTATGGCTTGGCCGTTTCGTGGCTTGGCCGTTTTTACATGGAGTTATGTAAAGGATATGGAGTATGCCAAGGCATACTTTTTGACCAAGATATAGGGTTTTTAGAGTTAGGGCTTGTAGAGTTAGGGGCTTGGCTCTACATGAGATCTCATATCTTTTTAACAGTGAAAGCATTATGAGCATGTCAGTCTTGGCAACCTATTTTACATGAAATGTTTTGGGTGGGATTTCATTTCTTTTTGTAAGATGAGATCTAATAACTTTTTAACTGTGAAAGCGTTATGAGCATGTGAGTCTTGGCAACTTATTTTACATGAAATGTTTTGGGTGGGATATACCTATCAGAAATTGTTATATAATAAAGAACCGGAACCCCCTTTATGAGCGGTTGGAGGGTGAAAGTTACAGATCTCTTAATTTTTGTAGTTGTTTGTGTGCAAACCTAAATTTCAGCTTTCTAGGACTTCAAGAAGTACTCATGATCATGAGTCAGTCAGTCCGTGAATCATGGACGAAATCGACGTATTTCAGATATTAATAAAATCCAAAGTATAAAAGCTAGATAAATGAAACGTAGCGTATTTCATTAGTCTGCTAACTGCATATTATCCTGAAAATTTGAGCTCTCAAATATTATTTAGGCCGAAGCATTCAGGGTACGACGTATTTCAGATCTTAATGAAATCCAAAGTACAAAAGCTAGATAAACGAAACTTAGCGTATTTCATTAGTATGGTAACTGCATCTTATCCTGAAAATTTGAGCTGTCTAGTATTATCCAGGCCGAAGCTATGAGGGTTCGAAAATACGACGAAACGCTAGATAAATGAAACGTAGCGTATTTCATTAGTCTGCTAACTGCAT
>JAFIDM010128416.1:0-19774 GCA_023159025.1 Thereuonema tuberculata
AATAAGTTTTTTTTGTTTTTTTTACGTATTTATGAATATTACTTTTGGTTTCTATTGTACATGGTCCTAAATATGAGTTTAGAAATACCAAAGTTTGAAGAGGAAAACTGAAAAATTTGAATAATAAAAGTAGTTTCTAAATGTGTTATATTTTGATATTGACTAGTGCATTTTTTTTTATATTTTTACGGGCCATATTTGGAGTGGACCATAAGTCCTGTTTATGAGCACCAAAATCTAATAATATGTCAAAATTTAATCAAAATCTAATCATATTATTGTACCAATGTTTGAAACGTGAGATTCTGTGTAAATTAGCAAATTATTACTTAATAAATTATTATTCTCTTGTATTCATTGTATAAATTATTTTATTTAGTTATTGGTAAATATATTCTATCTAACAGAATTTGGATATCTAAATATTGTGAACTGACCCATAAATCAGGTCTACAATCCTAAAGTATCCTCAGGATTGAATAATAATCTGAATTTCATTGCTGAAATTCTTAGCTATTCCTTGATTTGATTTTTCTTTAAAGTGGTCCATAAAATGAGATTACGAGTATCAAAATGAAATCAGATCCTGGAAAAAGAAATTCTTCTGTATGAGGACTGGCGAAGATCAGTTAACTTTTATCGTTATGGTACCTATTCAATTCTCGTCCACACACATACACACATACAAGTAAAAAAAAAAATCTACATTTATTCTAGGAACGAAGAACTAATCAGAAGAATCAGACCATGATATTTTTTATAATACAGTTTCAACAAAATGTAATCGTAGTAGGATTTTAGTTAGTAAGACTTATGTGAAAACAGCATAAGAATTTTATTCTGAATATATAAACATGGTAAACGTAATAAAATATCATTTGAATTTATAGTGACAAAAGGTCCACTACAAGGATGACCCTAGCCCCAATTCTGTTTAAGATTTATATGAAAGAGCCTCTGAAGAATTGGAAGCGTAAATCTTGCGTCATGCTAATCCGAATCATGAATGAAGCATTATATACAATTCTTTTAGGGAATGAGATTATTATAGATGGTTTGCAAATGATGCAGACTAAAGGTTCCGAAAGCTTAGAGAACAGTATGAGAAATGGGAATTAACAGTTAATGTTTCAGTAATAGGAATCTAGTTATAGGAGAAACGGATTTTTAATGACTTGGAAATTGAAGGAGAAAAAAAAGCGATGCAGAACTTTTAAAAGCTTGGAGTGACATTTTCCTATGATGAAAAATGTACATTCGGGATAAAGAATAAAATAATGATAAATTTCCATTGTCGATCAGAATAAACTGGCGATTCGAAAATTGAATTTTTTTTTTTGGAACAACAAAATAACAAAAATAAATAACAATAAACGAAGTACATGATATACAAATCAATCAAGTAGAGCATTACAACCTATGAATCCGAGATTTTGGTATTAAATATGCAGAATAAAGGTGTGCTCTGCGTGTTAGAGATGGATTACTGTAGAAGTAAGGGGAAATAAAGACTCGAACATATTAAAAATGATGTGATACGTATAGGAATGAATTGTGGAAAAAACTATTATTGATGCTATTCAGACTCAGCAATTGAGTTGGTACGGGCATCTCGAAAGGATGGAAGAATCAAGATGGCCGAAGCGTGTATGGCAGTGTATCGTACTAAAGAAGGAGAAGAAGAAGTCCTATTAGAACTTGGAAAGGTGGAAGATGCAATGATCACTAGAAGTCTTTAACCAGGCGCCTGGGTGAATAGAAGGAAATGGATATCAGAAAAGGAGAAAATATAGAAACTTTTTAGTAAAATATTTTGTGTTTTCATATTATGTGCATGATTACTGTTCTTTCCCATCCCAATCTCGGATACAAGAGATAATGGGTCAAATGTTCCAGGCACTGTTTAAAAAAAAAAAGATTCCAACGGATCTCTTTAGTCTTAGAGTGCCATATATGTCTTATAACAAATTTCAAATGATGTTAAAATTAAACATATAACTATATATTTTGTTTACATGTTTAATTTACTTTAATTTTACACTAAACTTCACCAAATGAAATTTCATGAAAAATTGGTTTTTGGGCAGTACTCTGTAAGTGGTCCTGACTACTGTCAAAATATTATATCCTAAAATCTGAAATCTTGCTATGTTAATTAGTACTTTATTCTTTGAGCTGAAGTAATAAGAGATATAATTTTTTATAAATTTATAAACAAACCTACTTCAAAAATAACCACTCTGGAAAATGACTGACTGAAACAGATTAGAATTCGATGTATATTTCCGTCTAAATCTGATATAATTGGATTTTCATACAGTATTTTTTTTTTGTAAATTTTGGCAAAGCAAAATAATTTCATATTGTAATTGTATTTTCATCACTTAGAATTAGATTATTGTAGTTTACCGTTATCGGTTTTGGAGAAGCTAACAACCGAAAAAAAATCAATGAAATTAATTTCTAAATTGAAGAAAAAGTGACAACATATTTTCACATACGCAAATGTGTCTATTTTAATCTATTAATATATAATTGATAAATTAAAATATTTTACTTTTACTTTTAAAATAATTTCTTAAATAAATGAAATTACTTCTTTAAAAAAAGAAAAAAAATCTTTATTTTTAATTAAATTAAAGTGGAAACATAGAAGTGCCTTAATTTTATTTAGTTTCACTTTTATGTTGGTTTGAACAAATAAAAGAAGATAAACTACTGCGAATTAATCATTAAACGCACTACCACGTCAATGTAAAATTTTGTCTGTGCTGTCGTAAATTTGTTGACTTTTTGGCACTTTCCACTTCAACATACTAGGGCCTGGAAATGAAAATCAAGGTTGCTGTTTTCATTAAAACTTTTATTGTTAAATTAAAAATCAGGAATGGTGCAAAATAAATAAAAAAAATAGGCTACTCAGCTATCTCCTGTGGGAGTCTAGGACGTCCTTTTCATCGTCTTTACGGGTTCATCAGCCAGACAAACATCTAAATGGTAAGCTCAGAAAGTCCTGACCTGAGGAACCATCAAACACAAAGAAAATTGAAGAAATCATATAAAAGGTCGAAACCAACCCAGTTAAATAAAAAGGGAAATCGGAATACTGAAGGGTGTCTTTACAACTCAGATATCCGAATAATTATTAACTACCAAAAAGTGATAATAAAGGATTTACCTGTTATTCTGTTATTCTTCTCAATTGACGAATTCAGAATTCGTTATGGTTACTTACAATGTTATCATCCAAATGTAATTCAATTGTTATGAGAATCAACGTGATATCGACAATCAAAGTTCAGTTTTAAAGTTTAAAAAGATATGAGATAAAGATAACTGGTAATTTATCAATGATAAGTAAGGCTGTTATTTTTCTCGCAGTCAGTACATTTTCATGGGTTTGGAATTTCTCATTTCTACTGAGGGAGTAGATTTCTTCTTTAAACAAGAAAAATCTTTCTTAAATTATATCAGGAAAATTGCCAGGGAACTTTTTCAGAATGCTCTCATTTCAAATGATTTTGCGGATAAATTAAAAGATAAATACTTAAACGTGCCAGCTCTCCGTGTCGTGCCTAAATTGCTTAAGACCAAAGATTGCATAAGACCAAATACGGGCCCGGTCTTTATCTGGTTAGACCCATTGTAAATTGTACCTCTTCTGCTATCTCTCTGCTGTTTAACCTTATCTACAATAAGCTCGTTCAATTACGAATTACTTCCAGTTTCGCAGTTAGCATTAACATTGAGCTGATGAATATGATTATAAATTTATCTTATTTTGATTCTTATTCATTTTTTTCTTTGGATGTGGATGCTTTATTCACTTCCATCACCCTGACCTCATTATAAAACTTTCAGTAGATTATTTTTTTTTTTAGTTCTAAATTCCAACACTTGTCGCAAGGCGCTCCCCAACCGGTTTCCACGTCAGACAGAAGAGAAAGCGAAGAAGAGGCTGACAAACACAGGAAAGGAAATTGAAACCCAAGTCCTCGTCCGGGAATCGAACCCAGATGCCGGCACGGTCAGATCGCCGTCTAGACCGCTGGGCCACCCCGATACGGACCTTTCAGTATTATCAATCTAAATACTTAAATAAAGTAATTGATCAACCCAAACCAAAATGATAAATTACTTTTCTGATACAAGCATTATTTCGATTACGATTTTTGAAGTTTAATGATATCTTTTACATTCACTTCCAAAAGTTAAGCACGGAGCGGTAAAATGAGAAAAAATGCACAAGTACTGCTTTGATTAACATGAAATGCTGCAATTAAGTAGCTCTATGTTTATTCATGAAACAAAACAAAGAATTACATACAGAGATAAACAAAATTTTGAATTTTTATAAATTATACGATTCCCTCTATTTGCATCATTAACAAAATGATGTTTAAATTCAAAACAAACAATAAAAACCGACATTAATAGGGTATGTAAGCTGCCCCTCACCTGCATACAAAGTTTACAGCATGTGATCATGCTTGTTACGAGGTGATCAACCACCGCAGAGTCCAGTAATCGCCATTCCTCCTGTAGGGCAGTTTCTAAAGCTCTGAGAGTGGCTGGAGGTGGGAAACGTCGACACACAGCACAGCCGAGGGCATACCAAAGATTTTAATTGGAGTAAGGTCCGGCGAGTAAGCCGGCCACTCCATACGCGCAATCCCCTTACTCTCCAGAAAGTCGTCAACGATGGCAGCTCTATGGGACGGGCATTATCGTCCATTAAAACGAAAGAAGAACCAACTGCTGTAGCGTTTAGTTTCATAATAGGGTCTAGGACTTCATTTCGATACCGTACAGCCGTCACAGAACCTCGCCTGTAGATGTGCAGGTCGGTGTGATATCTCAATGAAATCCCTGACCAGACCATGATGCTTCCACCGCGGAATATGTGATGTTGGGTGATGTTCTGCGGCCGATTGCGTGTACCTTGTTCCCTCCAGACCCTTACATGCTTATCATCGGTTTGTAGGGCAAATCTGGACTCATCTGTGAACATAACTTACTCAAATCAGACATAGAACAATTCACATGCTGGCGGCACCACTGTAATCGTGCCCCTCTGGATTGGACGGATAAAGGAACACAAACTCGTGGTATCCGGACGTACAGACCATTCATGTGTAGCCTTCGACGAACAGTAGTGGCAGATATCGTCTTACCAATGGCCGCTGCAACCATAGATGTCACACGTTTAGAGATCGATCTTCGATTCTGCTTGGCTGTAACAGCAGTATATCGATCTTCAGAGGGGGTCGTAACCCTTGATCGACCGGCTACAGGTCTTCGGACAACTGGCTGGTTTGGAATTGTTTTCATAATCATGAAATGACGGAATGATGAACGCCGAAGAAACGAGCAACGTCTGTTATAGACTGTCCTGCTTCAATGCGACCAACAGCCCGCCAGCGCTCAGAATCTTCCATTCGTCTTCTGGAAGCTATAGAAACACGTCTAGCTTCAAAACAAATCGTATGAATGTTCTAAACATCTTTCATCAGCACTTCCATGCAATTCCTGTAACCCTTCAGAATGCCCTTCAGTTTTGCATATTTCGCGACGTGAAGCCGTGATTGGCTGTTATCTTTATAATTTGCATACTTCCTTCGATCTTTGCAGCAAATTTCAGCTTCTTTAATTCAGACCTCTTACGGAAATTAATATTTTTCCTCTTCTTGCTTAACTTTTGGAAGTGAGTGTACTTGAAACATAACTAAAATCGGTAATTATTTCTCTCCCGGTCTAAATCAAATCCTCCAATTATGACTTAGATTATATTGTAATTAACGTTCAAAAATTGGTTCCGTATCTCGCGATCACTAGCAATTCTTCTCTCTCCTGAACTTCTTCCTCTAAAATCTCTTCAAACGTTTAATTTTTTTTTTATATTGTTTTCATAAAACAATTGTCTTAAATTTCTATTGAGTGGATAATTTACATTGTGGTAAAGTGTGCATCTTCTTTAGTATCTAGTTACTTAAATTTGGTATACTTTTTCTCAGGAACTTCGCTCCTAAATGGTTGGGGTTGCTTGGTTGTATATCATTGCGAAACTTATTTATTTTCCCCCATTTATCGTCTCCGTACCATATTATACAACTGCCTGCAATGAAAAGTACAGTAAAGCCCCGATTATCCGCGGAATTGGGTGGCAATGGCTTCCGGATAACAAAAATCGCGGATAACCCGAAAGAAGACTAAAAATGAGATGTAAACACGAAAAAAAATATTTCACCATTAAAAACTACGTTTTATTATACAAAAAACATAATATCTCAAACTTTTAAAATATGTACAGTAAAGCAGAAACCTTTGCTCTATGTTTGCATCGACAAATTCCGAGAATGCCTATAGGATTACGATGCACAATAAACCTGTCAGTAATTTTCGACCTTCGTACTGTAGGGCCTATTGTATTTTCCCTGTGGTTGGCTTGGATTAAAATTGTTTTTTTTTTTTGAGGTTCGTAATTAAAAAAAAATTTCGCGGCACTCGCGGATCATCCGCTCGCGGATAATCGGGGCTCTACTATATATAACAAAAGAATTGTTGTTATCTTAAACTTTGATTCAAACTTTTCTACATAAATTTCATTGTATCTATGGCAACATAGATGTTGGCACTTTATACATCTTTGTGTCTTTCTCTTTTTCATGTACATAATTTTTGCAATTATTTGTTATACTGTGATACTCAAAATGCTAGTTCCTAATATTTTGTTTCTTTTTATAATTATTAATAATTGTTGTAATAATTATTTAGTATATTCCATTGATTTTCCATTTAAAGTCATTAATCATGTGGTATGTTTTATTTATGGAATTTGTTTTTTGCTACATTTAGCTGCTCTTAATATAATTTAGGTACTGCAAGGTCCTTTCCATCATACAAGATGTTGGTTCATTGATCTGTTTGATATTTTTTGTTTTCTTTTGCTTTGAGTCTTTTTTTTGGTACAAGTGCTTTTATTTTAGTATAATAACCAGGCCATCTACCGTGTACAGATTGTTCGTTATAGATATTTGAAGAGATTTATTTAGATGGACGTTGGTTGATATAGATGTTAAATGAAGATCATAGCTTATTTACGATACTCCTGGCGACGAAAGGATTGTGACTATTCTTTCGAGTGAAGAGAACCAAATTCTGATGACTTGTGACTCTAGACAAATTTTCCTTTTCGGCGGAGACTTCAGACAAATTTTACCTTTAGTCAAGAATGGCCGAGATTACGACATTATTAACAGTTCTTTGAAAAGATATCATCCTTTCTCTCGTTGTCCATTTCGATACTAATTGATTATCAATGATAAAATGATGGTTTATATGAGATAATCCAAGAATAATCGATTCCAATGAAAGGGAACATTTTGAAGCAACATTTTGAAGTTTTCAAGCCATCTCTTTTTCAAGCATAATAAAATTGGAATAAGAACAACAAAACAAAATAGTTGGAAGCTTAAACAAATTTCAAAAACACGTGAATCAGTAAGTTTAGTTGTTTTTACAAAAATATATTAATAAGGTACAATTCAATTATTAAAAGTAATAATAAGAAGAAAATAAAATTTAAAATAATCTAACACAACTCGATTCCAAAGATAGCAGTTAATGCATTATTTTGAAGTTCAATAATGCTCATTTTGAATTTGTCGACTTCCTCGTGACAATAAAAAATGAAAAACCGTTTTCCATTGTTGCACTAACATTGGGGCACAACAACAACACAACAATTGCGGAGATATAAGTCAAAAAACAATATGAAAAGAGTTGTAGTCCCTATGGCCTAATGGATAACACATCCGACTTCGGATCAGAAGGTTGTAGGTTCAATTCCCGTCGCGGAAATTTCATTGTAAAAATTATTTCTATTTTCCATTCGCACAGAAAATTGCGCCGGACAGACAGAGAAATAAAAGATTTTAGTAATATAGATTAAATGTGTGCAGAGTTATTTTAAATGAAATGATAAAAGCAGCCTCATTTGGTTAACAAATGACGGCTATTTACAATAAAAAGAGCACCCTGCTAACTGCGTCCAGATCGCAGACGAAAAAGTAATAAATTATCTCCGCTTCTTACTCAATAGCTAATTCATGTTTTTATTTTCGTTGCTTCTATTTTTCTGGAGCCCCCATTTATCAAAGATTTGAATAATTGACAAGCACTAGCACCATTTTTTTTTTGTTTGTCTTGCGTTTTGTTTGTTTTTTATATTATCGTTCTTATTTCATTTATTTTCAAATCTTTTCGGCAGATAGTAGATTTATTGAGATTAGATTGCATCATGTATTCTAAATGGCTGTTATAATTCCCTTTTTAACTTTTAAGAAGATAACTTCTACTTTTTGTTTCTAGCGATAATAATTTTTTTTTTTGGAATTTTTGCATTTTTTATATTAAATATAACTTAATTACAAGTCAGTCCTACTAAATTGTACAACAACCTGTTTTGTAGGTGCTGAATAATAATTCTGTATAATAATGCTCTACAATAATATTACAGGTTAAATTATAATAATATATAATAATATTAGAGGTTAAATAATAGTAAGTAAAATATAAACAATTTCATAATATTCATATTCAAGAGTGTGTTAAGAATATAATTTTAAAAAAATATATAAATCATATTTACAGTAATATAAAAATTTCATTTTATTTTCCGTCAGTTAACTTTGATATAATTTTAATTTTGATATGAACAGATGTTTGAGCAGATTTTAATTTTGAAAACAAACGTTGTGTCGTTTTTATGATTTTAAAAACAGAAAAAAAGGAAAATGATAATAAAAATTAAAAATAACATTTTAAGGAAAGTAGACTATAAGTTGTTCCAAAAAATTGTTGTTTTATTACCACTAATAAATATTTCTAACCAAAGAGAAACAGCGATCTGTGAATGACATGAATGTTATGTTTAATGCAATGCATCATCTATCAACAATTACTCTTCATTTGAATTATTGCTTCTTCTGTAATCGAAAATGCAATGCATGGTTTACTTATTTTCAAAACTCAAGCATATCCTTCGAGTTTCGCAAAAAAAAGAAAAAAAAAAAAGCAAAGTCTTCAAATATTGCGTTTTTATTTTCTTAATTATTTCTAAATTTTGCCGCTGACGATGTGAAGATAGATTGGCTGTATCTTCATAGAAACAATGATGTGTTATTTGTATTGGCATTTTCAAATTATACATCATTGTCGGCTTTATAATATATATAACTATATAACTATAATGTGCTTCCACTATCGAAAGCACATCACCTCGTCCAGAAACTCCTGACAATAATAATCCCAACAAAAATTATAAAACTAAATTTGTTTCTGTTCTAAAAGTCATTAAGCAAGTTTCAATGTTTGTATGGCGTAGTTCCAGAGGAACTACATTTTTCTTTTAATAAATTAAAGATTTACATAAATTCAGGAAAGTACGTGACATATTTTAATCGAAATTAAATGCTGAGAAATTACAGTTTTACAATTTTTTAATGTAGATGAAAGTTCATAAAAAAAATATGAATTAGATCTTAATGAAATCAATTTTGGGCTCCAAAATCACAGCTCAAAAATTTTATTAGCAGTTAACTTTAAATCTTCTATGTAAATAAAAAAATTCATATGAACTCTAAAACCTGTGTTTCTATACTAAATTTTATCTAATATTTTCAAAACCTTTCGGAAACTTCAATGGATAAAAAAGACATAAAAACCAAATTTAGTGCTCATTTTATTTAGGTCAATTTCTAGTAAACAATACATACATATTACTTACCTCTAATTTATAGTGATCGAAAATTAACGTGAGAATCTTACGTTCACAGTTGATTCGGTCTTAAGCCGAACGCGCATTGAACCACGTGTCCGTATCCCGTAAACGGACAAATGACGTCATTCCGTAAAACGTCCGTCGATTCGTGACGTTAAACTCAAGTAATTCTGCGAATACAGAAGTGTGCCGTACTGCCTCAATGGAAGAAACATTCTGATTGGTGACATTAACTTTGCGTCACATACGGAATACGGGAATCTTCAAGCTTGTTCAATACAGTGACGGAATACTTGAGTTTAACGTCACGAATCGACGGACGTCTTATGGAATGACATCATTTGTCCGTTTACGGGATACGGACACGTGGTTCAATGCGCGTTCGGCTTTAGAGCTGCAACTTAAAGACGTTGGTCATTATTGATTTTGATCATTACTTTGATTATTTTGTGCCTTGAATGAGAATATTCTTTGTCTATAAATAGTTCAGAATTTTCATTAAATATTATGGAGTGTTGATTCACGTATTTTCGGTTGATTTCAATGGCGCGCGCTATCTCGCATGTGCATACGACGCAGCATTGTTGCATTTGAATCAAAGGTCATAAGCCTGTAGTTGATTATCTACTATATGGAATTGTATTTACTCTAAATATGTCGCCAAAATTCCCAAATTGGTAGAAGAGGTAGATAGTTGCCCTTTTCTATGCTAAATATGCCGCTTCAAAAATTCTGGACATGGGCAAACGCCGAAATATTCATGTTTGCAAGTCAACGGATAATAGTAGAAAATCGTATAAAGCCAATCAGCCGAGAGCGGGGTAAGCCAAAGAACCGAAAAGAACACCCACGAAAGAAAGTGGATTAAGAAAGTGAAGACTATGATTGTCGGCGAGAACCCTAGCATCCAAAGGATGGTTGCCCAGCCTGTAAAAGTTTCTCAGCCAAAGGTTGCACCGATAATTAGGCATAACCTGCAATTAGAAAAGTATCTTAAAGTTCGCGCTAATCTGCTTGACACCGTTGCTGAAAGGAAGACCAACAGCCGAAAGCTTTACGAGCACCATTTATCGAGAGAACAGTGTAAGTATGTCACTACTTTGGACGAGACATGGATCTACCTTAGTGATACCAAGAAGCCAAGGTCAATATTTTATCGCCCTTTTGATACCAAAGAACGATCCGCGTGATACCGCGAATGCAAGGAAAATTTTTCGAGAGGATTCATGATTGTTGCGGGGATTTATTTGTAATACAGAGGAAAGTTACCGCTGAGGAAGGTACCTGCAAAGTGAAGTTTAAAGCTGCCTTTTACCGATAGCATGTCCTGCAACCCTTGTATCGCGACGATATTACTGCATTGTAAGGCAGCGACAAAAGGAAAGTGGGGAATCATCAGGACAAGGCGTCGAGCCATACAGCTAGAGCTACTCAGCTGTACATTGCCAATATGGCGACTGAAACCGGAATACGAGCATTCCTATACAGTATGATTCCTGTAAAATTCCCCGATGCTTCTCCAATGGACTTCTCTGAGTTCAGATTACTTAAACGGGCTCTGGGAGCACGACAACTGAAAACAGTAGAAGGGCTTTGGAAAGCTTGCAAAGACTAGTGGAACAAGATCCTCCTCTTCTACCTCCAACACAGTCTTTTTCAATGGAAACTGCGATGCAGAGCTATTGCCAGAATGTAGGGGCACACATTGAACACAACCGGTGGTCAGGAAAGGGTTCTGCTAAGTCTCTGACGTAATCAAAATCGACTGAATAAACGTCAATCAACCCTCCATATTTCGATTGCTTAAAGTGAGAAATTAAACCGCCTTTTGTAATGTTGTCCGCATAATTCGTCGTTTTGTGAACTTAAAACGAGTTAGTTTAAAACTTGGAATAAAAAAGACGGTTTCAGCAACATGCGAGACCTCTGATGTTTTATTCCTCTAGTCAACCATCATAATCATGATAAAAGAGAGAAGTTATTTTTCTTTATTCTTGGAAAACTTCAGAATGGTGAGACTTTTCCTTAACTAGATCAAATGAGTCGTGCAGTTCAGTCTTTTTCGTGATTCTCGGCAGCTTTAGTGACTCTTTGCCGTAACAATTCATTATTGCTGTTTAAGGGTTAGTAAATGTTAATAACTTTATATTAGACTTTTTCTTAATAAACTTATGTGATCCAGATGATAGGAGCAAAACATCGGACTTTGAGTGGACTTCCGAGTGTTAAAGATCACTTCCGAAAATTTGCATAATAAATGTAATATATATATATATATATATATATATATATATATAGTGTGACGAAACGCATATTTTCATACTAAATATTTTAAGATCCAAATATTGATGTTAAGATAATTTAAAATGTTTTTATTTAATTAATTTTAAATTTTAGCTTTAGTTTTAGAAAGGAAATTTTCTTTGTTGTAATTTCTGCATCGGCAGCTGTGATTGCGTCATCCTTGCACCTGCAGAGACCGCTAAAGGTACAGTTGCCATATAAGGACATAGGGCTTTCCAGCGATATCATTGACTGTCCAGTCGATGACTCAAGATTTTCTTAGAAATCCGTTAGGTCAGCGCGCCTTATTTGGTAACGATCGGTTTATCGATCCCTCACTGAAGAATAATTTTATGACGCATTATACGCAAAAACCCATTTGTTTATTTAAGCAGTAGTTTAGCTAGGATAACTCTCTCTCTCTCCGGCGATAGCTTCCAGCAGTCAAGGTCAGGAAGACCTGCCGTCTCACCTTAGCTTAGAATGCCATGGTATAGGCGTGTTTCCGACAGTGATTCTATCATTCAAGTCACTGTAACGGCAGTTAGGGATTGTGTGAAATTTAGTGAGTCTAGATACGATCCGGGTACCCAGGATTAGCCCGTTTACGCCGTTAAATTTGCCGTGTGCAGATAATCTACATTACCGAAGTTAAAAATTTGTAAGTGCTTCGAGAAATAAGTCTGTGCAATAATTTTTAATAATATAGTGCAATGAAAATGAATGTTAGTGCAGCTATAGCGTAATATCGTTTAGTGAATTAGTGCAACGGTGAATTATGATTAGTGCTTCACAAAGAATCCCAAGAGGACGGAGGACAATTTAATGTGTGCTACGAAAACAAGGTTAGTGCGATAGGAGTGTTCAATTAGTGAGACAAAAGGAAAGCCGTGAGATGGAGTTTTGATTATAATCTCTGATACTGATAATTAACTGTGGGAATAATTTCGAATAGGACATAAGTGACTGTTTTAGTTTAGTAATGGATTAGTTCGTGCAAAGCCAGCCAGAATCCAGTTTTCAGTTTTTAACCAGGAGCATTTACAGACAAGCTAAGCTCTCGCATTTGAACCATCGTGTATAACTGGAGCATCGTGTATTTGTTAAAATCATTGTTAATAGTTTTAATAATGAGATTACTGAAAGATTCAGTTGTTGATATTCAAAAGAAGTTTGTTAATAAATAAGATTTTGTTGTTGTATGCGAGTTGTATGCGCCTGAGTGTTTATTGGATCACTGTTGACCACTACGCTCCAAGATGGCCGAGTTTGTGGAAACCGGGGTGTCGGAAGGGAGATAGGCGGACGATGGCTGCCCAGGACATGGAGACAGAAATTCATCAGGAGTTGAGCATTGCTTGAGCCCAAGGAACGAGAGCGGAAAGGAGTCAATATCAGCAGAGGCCAGCGTCGTGTCCGGACATATTAGTTGTCATCCTCCTCCTTTGGTAGTTACGTCGTAGTGTAGCAGTCATACGACACATGTTAAAGTTGTACCATCGCAATGTACATTTTCAAATTTCATATCACTGTCCGGCTCTCTCTATATATATACATATATTTATTATGCAAATTATATATGTTAAGTTTGCAGGTATTAAAAAGTGATCAATGCTAGTCCAATATATATATTGAGGGTCAGTCAATAAGTAATGCCTCCTTTTTTTTTCCTTCTTTTAATTGTCAAGAAATTCAAATGCAATTACATAGCTTGAAAACCACAACATTGACGATTAATTTGTCACATTTCAATCTAATTTCCGTTCGTTTCCACAGTTTTGCTCCACCTTTTAACAAGGGCATGGTAAAAAGTATGGTCCTACTTCCTGAGCCATGGACGCACGGACGTTTCACAGCCTCCTCATCTTCAAAGTGAATCTCACGATGAGCTTCCTTTAGCGACCCGAACAGATGGAAGTCTGATGGTGCTAGGTCAGAGTTGTATGGAGGATGAGGCAAGACTTTCCATCCAATTTTCACAATCTCTTCAGTGGTGTGACGACTGGTTTGTCGTCTTGCATTGTCATGCAAAAGAAGAACATCCGCCATAGCTTTTGTTGGGCGATCTCGCTGAAGACGTGCTTTAAGTTTATTGAGAGTTGTGACCTATCAGACAGAATTTATTGTGCATTCCTGCTCCAAAAAAATCAACCATAATCACACCCTCTGCATCCCAAAACACTATCGCTAATCTCACAGTTTTAAATCTCAGTTTTAAATTTTTTCTTCTTCGGTGAGTTCATGTGATGCCATTCCATTGACTGCCTCTTTGATTCAAATTCAAACAAATGAACCCACGTATCTTCTCTGGTCACAATTTTTTCCAGAAACTCCTCTCCCTCCAAATGGAATCGCAGCAAGTGTTCGGAGGCTATTGTTTTTCTTGTCTCTTTATTCTGGTCTGTTAGCATTCTTGGTACCCACCGTAAACAAACTTTTTTTGTGCCCCAGTTGTCAACTAATCGTCATCACACTGTCTTTACTGAGGGAGAGAATGCGACGCACTTCATCTGTTGTCACCCGGCGGTCACTACGATTGACGTCATCGACTCGCTGAATGTTGCATGGAGTCACTGCAGTCGCCGGTCTGCCACTCCGCTTTTCTTCAGCCGACGGCGTTTGCCCTTCAGCTTCGTTAGAGCTACGTACCCATCGTCTAACAGTGCTGACATCCACTGTTATATCACCATATACATTTTTCAGCTTTTCATGAATGCGAATGGGCGTTTCATCTTCGGCATTGAAGAATTCAATCACATAACGCTGTCTGATACCAACATCGATGTGAGTCATTTCGCAAGCGGATGCAGTGCTGCCACCAGTTGACGCAGGAAGTTACTACTGCAGTGGATTGGAGATGAAAGTTTGAGGAACTGCGCCAAATTCAAATTTTAAACTAACTTATTTAAGGAGAAAAAAAATTGGAGGCATTACTTATTGACTGCCCTTGGTATAAACATGTTAAGATTGCGGATATTTAAAATTGACTAATGCTACGACGCCGTAGGATTGTTAGGAATCACAAATTTTTGTTGCTTTTTGTTGCAAATTAAAGGCGCTATTAATTTGGTCTTTCCAATGATTTTTTAAAAAATAAATCACTGTTATAAAATTTACAGTTTTAAGTGTTGAAAATATATTGTGTCCTTCTACGTGGATTTCTACGGGGGCATACAAAATTTCATTTTTCCTGCTTCTGTAGAGTTTGAATATAAACGTTCACAAATGTGATCTATTTGGGAATGGAGCGACTCGCTTCGCAAATCTAAATACTTGTAAGTTACGCTGCATGTTCTCAAGTAATAGATAGTGTGGTAGCCTTATTACTTTCTATTTTACTATTCACATTACATTTGCGACTACCTATGAAGGTACTGCATTAGTTAAGTGTAAACAGTTACGAAAACCTGCTAAATTATATTATATGAACTGTTATTCATTGTGAGGGAAATATTACAGTTATGCATTAGCGAATAAAGTCTTTTTTTATTGCTGGCAGAGTAAGCGATAACTATAATTACATACTCTCGTACAGTTCCTATTTTAGTTGCAAACGTTCATGGCTTATTTACAGCAAAGCACATCTTGCTGTATCGCTGTCTAAAGAGAAACTACAGCCATCTTTTTTAGTTCCAACAATCGACACTGGAACACTTCTGCGTGCTGGGTGGGCTGCAAGGCGTGCACCTTTCGATTGATGGCTGCTTGCGATCTTTTTGCCAATGGCTTTCGGCAGGTTCTTTGCGAGAATAAATATTTTATTTATCCTCTATCATCAATTCAGTGTCTTTTGTAATCATTGAAATAAGGGATTTAAATAACACTTTAAATTATTTCACCACATTCATGAATATAATTTAACTAATATAATTGTATTAACAAAAGCAAATTACTGATTTAGCTATTTTGGCGTCGCAAAAGAGGGCGATTTTTGACCAGCCAAAGAGATCAGAAAAGAGCTCAACAATCATGAAGTTAATAAAAAGTAGGTAATTATTTAATCTGTAGAAAAAATACTTTAACATCTTCATTGTACATGATGATTTTTGTTTGGGAAGAAAATTTTTGTTTGGTACACTTTTACGTTTTAGCTAGATAGTGACCAATATCGGTAGATGCTGCGTTTGTCCAGTCCGTCCATCAGTTCTGTCCACCCTTATTACCTCCTGAACAGAGTTCTCAAACATTGTAGGAGTAGTGTATTTTCATGGGCCAACGCCCCCCCCCCCCCCCTCTATGTTCGAGATATTTGATATTGTTGTCATTGTACCCTCCTAATAATTCCCGAACGAAAGGTCGGATCGACAAATGGATTTCACCATCGTGTTCAGAGGTCAAACATCCTAGGAATAGGGGATTTTCATTAGAAAACATATCATTAACTGCCAAAGCCAAAATGTTATATTAAGCTATCTTCAACATCTTCACGAATCATTCTATTCTATTGTGAAATTGATTAGTTACAAATCAAGACTTCATCATCATTATCATCATCGTTCAACAGGAATTAGGGCTTATTAGACCTATCTCGGCCTCATCAAGCAGTATTGAGTGCTCTATCTGATCTTCTATGTCCCTTTGGTTTGTAGTATATCATAATCTTTGGAATTCTAGTTAATCGAGTCTGTATATGTGTTGTATCCAATTGTTTTTGTAGCATTTAATTTTTTCTTCCCATTTAATTTTGTCAAAATGCCATCATTTTTTATTAAATCTGAAAGAGTATATCCTGCTATTTTTCTGAAAAAATCAGGTTTCATTTCCGTATAAACTGGGAAGAGCAAGTGCATTCTATATTTTGATTCGGGGTGGATTTTTATACTAAATTGGGTTTTAAAGTGTTATTTATTATTCCCAAGATTTGTGAGAATTATGAAATTTTCTTTTGGATATCTTTTTCGCTTTCCTATGATAAATCACATCCAAGATACTGAAAAGTTGATACATATTTAAACATTTATTAATAATTATTATTTTGCTTCTCATTGGATCTGTCCTAGAAATGCAATTGTTTTAGATTTTTCTGTGGATATTTCCATTCCAAATTTCTTTGACATATTGTATAATGTTAATACACCTCTCTGGAAATTATCTTCCGAATCAGCAATAATCGCTTGATCATCTATTTAATTTTATGGAGTTTGTTAATTTAATGCCGAATGAATAAACTGTATTTTATAAT
Source organism: Thereuonema tuberculata (assembly GCA_023159025.1). NCBI lineage: Eukaryota > Metazoa > Arthropoda > Chilopoda > Scutigeromorpha > Scutigeridae > Thereuonema > Thereuonema tuberculata. The sequence continues at coordinate 17,247 of JAFIDM010128416.1, forward strand.
CATTTTATTTATGTAAATCTTAAAAAGCGTTGGTGATAGTTGGCGTTGTTATTTAACTTTCTGCTGATAGGTGTCTCTTGATTTTCATATTTATTTATTTTTTTGGTTTTTGTATATTTCTATTATATTCTTGAAATGAGTAAAACATATACATGCAATTATCCGCCTATGATGTCGAAACGTTCGGCTCTCAAGCCCATTTATGTCATGTATTCTATTTATCATATGTTTTTAATATACTGTATATTATTGTTTTGTATATGTGTATGTTAATATTTTACTCATTTCATTCATGTAGTTATCACAATATTAAATGGGCGTATCATTAACATATCATAATAGTACACGCTAAACTCGAAATTAATCAACTTATATAATTGTCCAAGTACCTCTGTCCGTCTGTCTGTCTGTCTGTCTGTCTGTAACTCGATATAATTAAGCTATTAACATAGATCCAAGGTTCTCAATGGTACCATTGGATCAAGGGTACTCAAATTGGATAAAATATTAGTTCATTTTGTCATTCCATGTTGTTTCCATGAAATTTTACCTGAAATTCTAACAAAACATACTTTCAAAATCAAATAATTTTGTTACCACTGCACCGATTTTAATAAAATTTGACGTACGTACTCAGTTTTTTACGCTGATTTTGAAACTCAAAACCATTTTTGCCGTAGAAACTTCGTTCAGAAGTTAGCGCAGTATTTAGATTATACAAAGATGAGCTTTAAATGCTTTTCGGCGTTAGGCGTCAAAAATAATAATTATTCTTTAGATAAATTAAACTTTGGATTTAATACCATATAAATTCGGCATTAATACCATATAAATTGGCTAAGTTCGTCTGTCTGTCTGTCTGTCTGTAACTCGATATAATTAAGCTATTAAGATAGATCTAACGGTTCTCAATGGTACCATTGAATCAAAAGTACTGAAATTGGATGAAAATATTAGTTCATTGTGTCATTCCATGTTGTTTCCATGAAAATTTATTCTTGGGAACTGACCTCGACAACTGAAATTCTAAAAAAACACGTTCAAAAACAAATAATTTTGTTACCATTGCATCCATTTTATTGAAATTTGGCATACTTACTCAGTTGTTTACGCTGATTTCGAAACTCAAAGCATTTTTTCCGTAGAAGCAAGTTAACACAGTATTTAGATTACATTTACTTTATATTTGATAGTTGATAATAAAATGATTTTTCAGATTTTTTTATTCCTGTCAGCCGACAGGCTTTGCTGCTAGTTTATTAGATTCTGTAATAAAATATTTGGGATGTTTTTTGACTAGCGGGATTAACCGATTGCCCTTTTTTATTTGTTTTTTTTTACTGTTTTTTATGGAAAGAGTCATTGTTGTGTTTCTTTGTCTCTTGTTTATATTTTCTTGATCTCTCAAAGCTGCAGTTTCTGGTGAATCCCACTGATGAAGGTTAAAAAAATCCTGAAAAAGTCTGTCATTCCCGCGATCAAAAATTCCAATGCAGCTCAATGATCGAGAGCGAGAAAAACATTTTTTAAAAATTTAAAAAGAAAATCAACTAAAATTAAAAATAAATATAAAATAAAAATTAATTCTTTAATTAAATTAAAATCAACAGTTTCAATGGGTAACAAACCATCATTTTCAAGGTGTGGAGCATTAAGAAAAGAGAGAAATGACAGGTTAGAAGCCTGGTTATACAGGCTATACCTAAAATGTGCTGCCAAACTTTAAAGTTGTATTCAATGATGCGAATAAGTGTCATACAGTAATAATCCGTTCCAGGACCTTTACTTTATTAGGGCTCATCACTGTTAAGAAGAATAATGCACAAAATAGAGAGAAAATAACGTAGATAACGCAAACACGATACGGAAGACTCGCGGGAGATGCGTACGGCAGTCGACGAACACATGAAGTGAACATGTGAGGTGGTGTGCGCTGCTCCGAGTGCTCAGCCACCTAGAATCGGCTTCTGTAAGCGTGCTCGTACCTCAAATCTTTACTCGTATCTCAAATTAAAAATTTGCTCGAAGGCTTGCTCTTATCTCGGAATACCATCTCGGAACACCGATTCCCGACGCCCATGCACTACATGATTGCATAGTGGATGGGTGCAACACAATTCGACGTGCACCTGGCATCTTCGATCGTCTTCGGCAGTAGATGGAATGACTGCCAGTGGAGGACATTTCGAGCACTTTCTGTGAAACTGAGCGACTGTATGGCCAACACTTCTGTATTGTTGCACCGTTCATATCTTGGAAATAAAGCATTTCCAGACCCATGTTTATATGACATTTATTCGTTGTTTTGCATGATTGAATAGAACCATTAAGTTTGGCAGCACATTTCAGCTACACCCTGTACAATGTAAATGGTTGAGTGAAAAGGATCATGGAAATGGATCAAGTGCCTAGAAAAAACAGGTATAGACGGGAAAAAAATAACGCAGTCGCATTAGTAGACGTTGTGAAGAGGAAATCGAAATAGTTGTAATTACTAGAAATGCGGTGCAAAACATATTAAGTCATGT
>JAFIDM010128416.1:24774-49270 GCA_023159025.1 Thereuonema tuberculata
TTTATCAAGATTGCTTCGTCGGACGTTAGGTATGAGTTTCAAAAACTTATTCCCTAAGATACAGAATTCATAACAATGATAGAATTTACAATGGTATAGTATTTGTAAAAAACAAGGGTAATACATCAATAATGCTACATTATATTCAAAATACAATATAATTGGAGCATAACATTCTTGCTTAAAGAACAAGGGAAAGGTAGTACATCATTATTATGACTTCAAGAATAATTTTGATAAAAACAAAGGGAAGGTAAAAACATTATTACTTCGATACAATTTTAAAACCGATAATATTTTTTTTGAATTTGTCAATATTTTTAATACTTTTTTTGAATTTGTGCAAGGTGCAACTGTTAACTTTGAGAAATTTATATTTATTTATACATGGGAAAGTGTTGATAATACAGGATTCAATCCTAAATCTATCTTTTTCTTCATCAATTTTGAATAAAATGTTGACTATGGGATCGGGGTTGTGTTTTGTTTGCAGGCAGTGGTCTTCCCAGTCTGATATTCCTTCGTACTTGTTAGTAAAGGCCTGTACGTGTTCTCGTACTCTTTCTTTTAGAGTGCGGCCCGTACTTCCAAAGTACACAGAACCAATCCCTACATTTCAATTTATGTATAACCCCCATGTTGTACATGAAATTGTGGAGAGACCACTGCCTGCAAACAAAACATAACCCCGATCCCATAGTCAACATTTTATTCAAAATTGATGAAGAAAAAGATAGATTTAGGATTGAATCCTGTATTATCAACACTTTCCCATGTATAAATAAATATAAATTTCTCAAAGTTAACAGTTGCACCTTGCACAAATCCAAAAAAAGTATTAAAAATATTGACAAATTCCTCTAAAATATTATCGGTTCTAAAATTGTATCGAAGTAATAATGTTTTTACCTTTCCTTTGTTTTTATCAAAATTATTCTTGAAGTCATAATAATGATGTACTACCTTTCCCTTGTTCTTTAAGCAAGAATGTTATGTTCCCATTATATTGTATTTTGAATATAATGTAGCATTATTGATGTATTACCCTTGTTTTTTACAAATACTATACCATTGTAAATTCTATCATTGTTATGAATTCTGTATTTTAGGGAATGAGTTTTTGAAACTTATACCTAACGTCCGACAAGGCAATCTTGATAAAAGATTGCGAAATATCACGATTAAAAAGAGTTTTGAAGGATAACATGTGGTTATGAAGAATTATTATAATATTCAGTGAAATCCAGTTTTTTTTATAAAGTATATCCTATTTTTTGCCTTTTTTTTCATTTTTTAGAAATTATTAGTTTTTGAAAATAATTATATAAGAAAATAATTTAAGACAATAAAATTTGAAAATAAATATGTAAGAAAAAAAAATATATTTTCAAAAAACATTGAAGCGATAGCTTTGTGTTAACAATTTATGAAACTAACAAGAAAAGAACATATGTAATATTAGTATTTCTTGTAAGATATTCAATTTAATGTGAAGAAAATTGAATTAAACAAAATTAGAAGGATATCAATCTTAAGAACACATAAAATATTTTTGTGAAAAATTTATAAAAACCCTTTGAAAATGTAAATGAAACTTTTCAAACAGAGCTTTTTTTTACTGTTCTGTAAAGGCTGGTCAGCCGGATTGAATCTGCTCGAGTCCAAGAATTTGTCATAGATGTTTTGTAACATCAATAGAAGAAAAACATAGGCTTCTGCAACAACAAGAGAAAAGATGACCCAAAAGCTTTGCTGTTTAGTAATGTAATTTGGATTTTAATTATATGTGTTTCATTGTTCATTATTACAAAACTTGTTTATTGCTAAAACAACTCCATATTTCATCTGCGATATTTTGCAGGGTATTACTTTCCCAGCTTCTTCAGGCTACATTTTGAATTGAATTGAAGCAAATACAACAAATAATAATTCCTTTAGAACAAAATAATAATTCCTATACAACAAAAAGAATAAGGATTCTTAGTGCTTATTGCACTAAATTATTATAACAAAGAGTGAGTCTTAACCAACAAAAACAAACCAAACTAATATATCAAAAGAATAATTAATCAAAATTATTTCTATTCAATTACAAATTAATTATAACAAAAGGAGTAATGAAAATAATAAAATAATAAATGTTTATGCATTTTTACAATATTTTTTGAAAATTTCAATAACGAACTTATTAACTTAAAATCCTTTTTGCTTGTTAATACAGTCATAGTTGTTTACGACTTATGCCTCTAGAATGAATCTAGAGGTAGTGTCAGTTTCTTAAAAAAGATATTTAACTTCTGGGTCAAGGTTATGATTATTAACTAAACAATGTTCCGCCCATTCAGAAATATTAAGGTGTTCTTACATGTTCTTTGACCCTCTCGTTCAACGTTCTTCCTGTATTACTAAAATATACTTTACTACATGATCTACACCTTCATTCATATACAACTCCCATCATATTCATTATAGTTCTAACATTAGGTTTTTTGTTATAGAACCTAACCTCTTTGTTGTAATAATTTCGTGTTATATGCACTATGAATCCTTATTCTTTTTGTTGTATAGGAATTATTCTTTGTTGTATTTGCTTCAATTCAATTCAAAATATAGCCTGAAGAATCAGAGAAAGTAAATACCCTGCGAAATATCACAGATAAAATATGGAGTTGTTTTAGTAATAAACAAGTTTTATAAACAAACCAATATGTGTGTTTTCTATTTGATCTATTCATGATAAAAATTAGGCACAGGTTGAATTTGATTTTTTTTTCGAGGCATTTTCCAGAGTTTTTCCAAAACATCGAAATAAAGCTCACACTACAAGAAGAATCATACAGATGTCGAGAATTGTTTTTGGAAATCAAAATATGACTTGCCCGTCTGCCCTTCTGAAGGGCTACAGATTAGAAAGATATCTGTGAGTAATTGATAAAAATACCCAGACAAAACATAATATTTTACGTAGCAAAACCTTATTGGTTGATAAGGTTTTGTATACTATGACCAGTGATATCTTGTAACTCTCATGTAATTTTTTTATAAGTAATACTAAAAAAGTTGCCGTATTAAGCTATTTTCTCCAACTCAATACGATGATCTTTGTAAAAAACAAAAAACAAGAAGAAAAAGAAACTATTACAACTTTTGGGCTACTCGGTACATTACTAAACACATTTTAATTCATTTAGATTATATTGAGCTATTTCAGTAGATTAACCTAATCTTTTCTAATCTTATCTAATCTTTTGTACTTCAAATGGTTTGTTGAATTAAAGATTATGTTTATAACGAAACTTACAAATTATTCAAATCAAAGAAAAAAAGAAAATACTGACCTTCTTGATTGTTTTCTTCTTTCAGCTTTCTGGTTTCAGGTTATTCTGCTTTCTGAAGAAATAAAAATTAAAAAAAAATGTTATGCTTTTTTTATTTCTATTTTATTACTTTCATTCAAAATATGTCGATTATTCTACGGCACTTTTGATACTAGTCTTTTTGGAAGTATTTTAAAATCTAGTAAAGTTTTTGGTACTAAGATGGTAAAGTGGCATTAAACAAAAGGAATACTACACTGTTGGTCTTTAGAAAGCAGTTACGGTGGAGCATTACGATTTTAATTCTTTGAATACTATTTAAAAAAAAATAGCAATTGAATCATTGCAAGAAATCATTCTTCTTATTAAGAAAGTATGACCAGTAATGGAGTTTAAGTCGCAAAATATAGACCTTTTAGTTAAGGTTAGAAGCTTTTAACTATTGATATATTTAATCAGTTTTCCACACTGTATATACACTCTTAAATATGAAATTTAATTTATATTCTAAATTCTTTACTGAGCTTCAAAAGAGCTCAGTTGCTGGATCCTTATGAACATGGCCCTCAAAACAAAACTCTAATTAATGAAATTAAATGATATCTAGATAATAATGTTAAAAAACTCATGTTAAAAAACTTAAAACACTATAAAAATAAAATTTTCTTTAGGCTATTGCATTATTTTTTTTTTTAAATATAAAATATTTTTATGGAATATTTTTAAGTTGAAATTGTAAATTTATTTGGAGCTGGACAAAAAGACTAATTTACCTTCTTTAAAAAAAAGCCACAGTTTTTAAAACAAAACTCTAATTAATGAAATTAAATGATATCTAGATAATGATGTTGAAAAACTTAAAAAACTATAAAAATACAATTTTCTTTAGGCTATTGCATTTTTTTTTTTATAAATAAAATATTTGATATGATATTCATCTTTTGACTTCTAATTCAGAATGATTAAAACATTATAACACCAAATACTTTTTAGTTCCATGTCTGTTATGTGGTATAGAGAAAGTTAAAACAACGGAAAATTTCAACAAGCGTTAAGTCTTCCTTCTATTATAATATGAATGGGGTACAATACAATTATTGAAATACAATGTCGTTGTAACTGTTGTACTTAGACTGAGCTGCAGAATACCAACAAACATTCTAAAGTCTACTTAATCGGAAGCAATTGCTTACAGGAAAAAAGATCGAAATAGAAGTGAAGCGTACGGATGTTTTTTGTTAAGAAAGTAGACTTGACAAAGATAATTTGTAGATATTATCGTTATGTTTAAAGTCTTTTAGAAATAAACTAATATAGTAAGATTCTAAAATATTATCGTTTTATTTAAAGTCGTTTAGAAATAAATTAACGTAGTGAGATACTAAAATTCTAAGTTTTGTGTAATGTTTTCTGACTAATGATAACTAAAAATTTATATGCAATATTTAAAATTTCAATCGAAATTGCAAATATGAAGTAAAGTATATGTCATACTTTATAAATAATTAAACCTTAGATCGCATTGTAGTCGAAGATAATTGGAGGAACATCAATAATAAAGCAGAGATTGACAAAGAAATATAATGATTTTTTTTTTTTCAATAGTACTTTATAAGCTATGCATAATACTCATTATTTGTCCTCCAAATGAGAGATGGCCGCCCTTTTTTTGTGAGATCTGCGCATGTATGATCGATTAGTCTGGTCAGGCATTTCCGTCTGATTTTATGACAGGACGCTGCCATTACGGTAATCGCTTGTTACTTTGCAAAAGAGCATTGTATTTATAAATAATATATATTTATTTATTTATATAAATACTTATTGTTAGCAACTGGTATTGAAATAACGCTAAATAGTCGAGAGAAGTTTTAATTTGGCGTTATCAACATGGCTTTCTCAGTGAAAACAGACGCCATCGCACATTGTGACAGAAAACATAAGTTTTATTTATTTATTTTATTTTTTTAAATACTTGCTTGAGCATTTACAATTTCCAATCTGATGTTAAAAATTTATTAATTAGTAATAGAATTTATTTTTCATTTTAAAGTAATTATTAAATATATAATTCCTATTTATTAATTTAAATAAGCAGATTTTTTTTAATTATTTAAATAAACAGGAAATAAAAACCCTTTTGATTATATCTCTTTTCTTATTATTCATAAAAACTAATCAAACAAAACATTAAATTGTCCAGAAAGTTTAAAAAGATTCGCATTATTTATTTGAATGGTTTGATAGACATTTTACTTATAAAGAAAGCAAGTTTCACAGTTCAATTTCATAGCAAAATATCTGTAAAATTAATATTTACTATTTTATCTTTCTGTCTTGAAAGAGTGTTGCAATTACTGGTTTCTGGAGATTTTCAAATCGTATTGCAGTAGCTCTATGATCTTTTGATTTATAAATAAATTTGAGAGACAATCCATCTTGAGTCCAGCGAACAGATGAATCATTTTCTGTCCATTTGATATCAGTAATATTTCCTTTAAGCATTTGTCTAGCTATTTCAAAATATTCCTTAATTTCCAAATTAACTATTGAGCCATTTCCTTCAATTTTTTTCTTCCAGCGTTTATGCTTATCGTAGTGATTGGCTGCAGCCATTGGGTTGGCAAAATTTAAATCGTTTTCTGCCATTAGCTTTTGACAATCTTTACACAATTTAGTGAAAGACTCATTTACCTTAGATATTTCAACATCATTCTCTAAAATTTTTTCAAATTCCTCATCCTCATTCAATTCATTATTATTATGAATTAATGTTTTCACTTTGTTCTTCACCCATCTAACAGCATATTCCCCAGCAGCACAAAACTCTGTAACATTTCTTACGTTTTGAATTTCAGCGAATTTTATTGCCAATTCAATGTGTTTGTTGTTTTCATCAAAAGAATATCGTACGACTTGTTCCAGTCTATCTATCTCGTATGCTTCCGAAATTTCTAAATTTAACTTTCTAATTTCACTTTCTCCTTCATCATTGAATTTCAAAATTTCTTTTTCATGAAGGTACGTTATGACAGATTTTCTACCGCCATCAGATTTGAAACTGTATTTCTTTAGAATATCCTGAATCTTTTTTTGCTGTTCTTTCTTAGTCTTTTGCTTTAGAGGCATGGTTTTACTTAACAGCGTTGTTCTTTCCTCTTGTTTCATCTGAAAAAAAGCTCTTGGGTGAATTGTAAGCATATTATTGATATGCAATTGGATTTCACATTGGCTGTAAAAGTCTTGTAAATCATTAAGTTGTCGCAATTCTTGAGTAACATAATTTGAAGTATCTGCTCTGTTTTCTAAACCTAAATTTTCTCTTCCTAATATATCTAGATTTTCCTGCAAGGCATTCCGAGAAACATTAGATACATCTATTTTCCATTTATGTAAATGTGAACTAATGTCTTCTGCATTTCGCAGAAACGCGCTGATACTTTTACATATTGAAGAAAAAACTAAAACTATTAAGCGAATTACACTAATCATTTCATCAATTAAAGAAGTTCAAATTATTAAATTCAGTAATTCTATACTCTAATCCGTTTTCATCCACTTTACTTTTAGCTTAGCTTAAATCTTAGAATTTCTGAATTTAAATAAATTGAATAAAAGCTTAATTGTCTATAAAAAAACTGCAGATACAATGTAAGATGAAAATAGTAGAAACTCAATTTGAATCCCAAAAATTCTTGGATTAAAGAAAGAATGCTGAATTGTCCTAATTCAGTTATCTTCTTCTTTTAACTCTCTTCAATTTATTGATAGATTTAGAAGCAAGGAAGCTTTAAGTCAGCACTCTCCATCTCTGATATAGGTATTTTTAACCTTTATGTTTATAAGTGCTGTAATATTTTCAGCTTTTTAAAGAATCTGTTCTTGTACAGGTATTCTGCATTCATACAGCTATCACTGATAATCTGAAAATAAACAAATGGAAAAAAGAAATTCAGAAAGTAATGTATGAAATTTCTATGTGTAAATAAAAAAAAAATAACAAGTTTAATGGGTGGAAATAACATTATCATCACAAGAAAAAAATACACGCACATAAATAAGGAATCACTGATCTGTTTTCAGTTTTTTCGGTACCGGGAATCCTAAATAGTTGTTTCAGGTTTTCTAAACTTCATCAGCTAGTTTCGCCCAGTATCTTACAGCTCAGTGATCCCAAGAAACAAATAAAGGAAACAAAAGTCAACAAGATAATGGCTCTTTATATTAAAAAACAACAAAATATAAAATAAGAATAAAAAAGGGCAGAAATTCAATCTCCGCTAGCAACTGCTTAGCTTATGAAGGATTAAATCCACTAATCTACAAACTGCGGCTCGCGAACCATGCGGATCTTTTGCTACTGGAGTGCGCCACTTCCATGAATAACGCGTTGAAAATATTTTTTTTTTAATTTTTTCTTAAAAAAATTAAGTGTTACGCTGTTTTTTTGACCGGCAGTGTCTATAAAATATTCATTCTAATTGTCAAATAAAAATTTAATAATATTTTAATACGATTTTTGATCAGTCAGTGTGCTATATCTAAATTCAAACTAAGCGCAATTTCTACTTCCTCTCTATTACACGACTCCAACGCCATCTCTTGCTAACTCGGAATAATAGTAGTTCCACGTCTCACCACCAGTCCAGTTCAGATACGGGTTTGACCTATTTGACATGGCTACAAACACGAAGCAATGAAAAACGGAAGACAAAAATCGTGAATTTAAAGTTGAATGGACCGAGACTTTCGCGTTTATTCCAAATTCAAATAGCCTTCCGACCTGTCTTATTTGTCAAGAAAAATTGGCACATAATAAGAAGTCAAAGTTGAAGAGACACTTTACAACTAAATACGCATCATTTGCCAATAAATATTCTGTCGGTGATGCAAGGAAGAAAGCAATTGAAGAACTTCAGAAGCGTCAAGATAAATCAAGTTCTGTATTTTAATAACTGGGAGCAATCTTCCAGCAATGTTAATATTGTAAGCTTTATTGTTAGTGAAGAGATTGCCAAGAGAGGAAAACAATACACATAGGCCTACGGCGAATACATAAAAAATTGTTTTACAAATAAATCCGAAGAGCTATTCCGGGATTTTAAGAACAAAGCAGCGATTCTAAAAAAAAGTAAAGGGTTACCATTAAATCTGATGAATTAGTGAAAGATGGAACATACAAAATGTCTTCTAATTTAACTAACCAGCAAGTCGAAGATCTTAAATTGGTTTCAGCTTTATCAACAGGACTTGACGAGTCATATGACATAAACGACACAGCGCAAGTTTCACTTTTTGTACGATTTATTTTATCTACAGGTCCTAAAGAAGAACTTTTAGGATTATTGCCACTCAAAGGCCAAACACGTGGAGAGGATATTGCAAATGCTGTCATTGAATGCATGGAAAAACAAATTATTTCACTCGATAAAATTGTGTCAATTTCAATTGACGGCAAAAAGTATGACCGGCGTGAGAAAAAGTTTTGTTTCTATTTTGAAGGAAAAAATTAATCACGATATACTTGTTTACCATTATATCATTCATCAAGATGCTCTTTGTGCGCAGACATTTCCAGAAGAAATTTGTAAAGTTTTGGAATTGGTGATTAAGATTATCAACACCACTGTAGCTAAAGCTCTTAATCATCGCCAATTTAAAGAATTTTGAGTTGAAATGGAGAGTGAGTATGCAGATCTACTCCTGTATAATAAGGCAGGCTACGTTGGCTTTTTTAGGAGGAAACGTTTTAAAACGTTTCTTTTCCATAATAACAGAAATTAAAGCATTTCTCCCTGAAAAGGATGTTCACTATCCAGAACTAATGGCCAATCAGTGGATCCAAAAATCCTATTTCACGGTAGACGTTATGTTTCATATAAATCAGCTTAATCGTAAACTACAGGGGAAAGAAAACATAATTTTTTTCGATGTTTGTTTCGATGTCTTTCGAAAAAAAATTATTCTTTTTTGCTCAAGATTTTGAAAGAGAAACTTTGATTCATTTTCCAAGCCTGCTGAAAAATCGCCAAACAAGTAATTCAGTAATTGACAACAATTTTAAATATGAGGTTTCAATTTCTATAGAGGTTTCAGGTACTCAGAAATAGTAAAGAGACGTTTGCCTTTGTATCAAAACCTCTCAATGCTACCGTAGCAGAATTACATTTTTTCCCTTTCATATTGATATTGGCAATTTTGAAATGCAATTGCTGGCTTTTAAAAAACAAAGAATTATGGAGTTTACAATTTGAATGCCTTAATTCTGATATGGAAAAATTGGAGAAAAACAAATGGGATCTTAGTTCACAGCTCAAGTGGTCTGCTTTGAAAGATCTGGAGAAGATAGACATGATGATTTTTAACACCTGGAATGGTATTCCTGACTCATATTAGTTCATTAGATCAGTTCAAAAAACTAGTATTTGCTGTTCTTTCTCTATTTGGTTCTACACATTCATGCGAACAATCTTTTTCAAGCATGAGCCTTATCAAAAGTAAATTGAGAAATCGTCGTATTGATATTATCTCGTGCACTGGACCTCGTGCTTGAGTTTTTCCACATTTGTATCAGCAAATAAAAGGATTCCGTCATCGGCATAGAAGATACATTTTGGAGCAGGTGATGTGAGAATGAGATCGTTTTCAAATACATTCAAGAGAAAGGGGGAAAGGATAGATCCTTGGGGTAAACCTGTCGACGTGTGATGTACTGAAGAGGAATATCTGTTTATGTTCAGCTGATATTGTCTTTGTGATAGATATGAAGAGAACCAAGTAAGAGGTGGGCCTCTAAACCTCATATGTTCTAATTTCTGAAGTAAAATATTAATATTAATTGAGTCAAAAGCCCTTTTTAAGTCAAGAAGAGATCTAAGACGCTCTTACTAGCCGCCATATTCTCCGTGATAAATTCTGTGAGATCAATTACCGCAGTTTTGGTATTTTTCCCTGTAATGAAACAGTGTTGATGGTGCGCAACTGCTTTTCTTTTTGATATATAGATAGAGAGTTTACTGTGATATAATTTTTCAAATATTTTTGAATAAGAGTTTACCACGGAGATAGGACGATAGTTGGTCAGAGTGTTCACATCTCCTGCTTTCCATAACGGAACAACTTTCGCTTGTTTGAAGGAAGAAGGAAAGACACCTTCAGATATTGAGATATTAAAAATAAGAGAAAGAGGAAATGCAATTTCATCCATGATCTGTTTGCGAAAGTATGGGGAGACCTCATTATCAGGACCAGAAGAAGTTTTATTGGATAGTGAATAGATAGTTTGTTTAACTTCAAAAGGGGAAGTAGGAGATAGAAAGAAGGAAGAAGGACTTGTATTATTTTTCTTTCCGGGATGTACATTTTTATCTGATTTGCTGAAGGGAATATTTGGTAAAAGGATAGTAAGAAATTTTCTTAGGTTTTGGTCGTTCTTTTAAAGTTATTTTTTATAATAAGAATAGATGAACATTTTGGTTTTCTGTAATTAGATATTAATTTGTTGATATTATTCCACTTTTATTTTGAGGAGAGATTATCAATAAATAAATTTTCATAGTAACTTTTTTGGAAGCTCTAATTGGTGATTTTAGTCCTTCCGCATGACTTTAAGGCGTTCTAGTTTTGCGGGTGTAGAAAAAATTTAATTGGATGTTTTCTTATACGATTTATATAGTCTATTTTTCTGTGGATACTTTACAAAAGTTGAAAGGATATCCAGGGTTTCTTTTTTATTATGGTATTATTTTGGGAGATACGAGAAAAATATTTGTAAAATCCTGAGAAAAAGAGTTTATTGAATATTGAAACGGAGTTTTCAGTAGAAGTTACGTTTTGCTTGAACAAAGGCGAATCATGTAAAGGACAGATGCCTGGGCAGTTTGTTCATCATCAGAGTATATTCTAAGGATGAAAGTGATACCGAAATGATTATACGATGCAGATCCGTGTTTCAGTCCTAAAGGCAGTACACACATGTGTCCTACGAACTCAAGTTCGGAAGATCCGTTTTGAGTCGAAATAGGGAGATTTCCGTCCAGCGCGAATAATATTGGAATGTTCAGTGATTATGAATAGCATAAGCTGTTTCTAGTAAACTCTTCGTCTTAAAATGCATTTACTGATTTTCTTCCCTCAGTTTGGGATTAGTGAATCAGAAGCTTGGTTTAGCTGTTGCGGTAGTTATTGTTCTATTTCGTATTAAGGTTTAAGTTGAAGGTAATAGATATTCAGAAAACTTATATTCTGAGAAGAATTTTATAGTAATTCAATAATATTTGTAATATTTGTTAATTTCTGTAATACATAAATTGAGATGCAACAATTTCGTAAACTTGTTTAAATGCTCGGAACCAATGTGGAGCCCGCAAAAGTTAAAACAAACAATAAAAATTCGGCGAATGGACAAATGGCAAAAAAAAAATCATGTAAACGCTGCACGCGGCCGCTATGAATTTTTTTAGCGCACAAAAATCAGAAAGCGCAGTTAAATATTAATAATATTAATAATGGGTGAGACAAAGTTGTATACAAAATGACATCCTAGTACAGCTGTTTCATGCTAATATGGCGATTATCAGCTAAGACAGTCATCTAGCGTGAAACATCTATATTAGCGTGAAAGTAAAAATGTACTAACATATACCCATTATTAATATTATTAATATTTACCTGCGCTTTCTGATTTTATAGCGCTAAAAAATTTATAGAAGCCGCATGCAGCGTGCACAGAAATTTTCTCGCCATTTGTTCTTTCGGCGAGTTTTTATTGTTTATTTTAACTTTTGCTGGCTCCATATTGGTTCCTACGATTTGTACCGAGGCCTGTTTGTATACAGATGAATGCTCCTCCTAGCTGATGATCGCCATTTTAGCGTGAAACAGCTGTACTAGGATGTCATTTTGTATGCAACTTGGTCTCACCCATTATAAATATTATTTAAAAGCTGATAATTAATTAATATTCTATTTATTTATATCCTGAATGTATTTATTTAATATTTAATTGAATGATATTAATTCGCAAATATTTCGATATTGAGAAAAATGTTTATAAAATCAGTTATTAAGTTATTAAATATATTACAAAGTTAATTTACTGATGTTAACTTGATCAAAGCCTTTACTAATACTTTGATGCTTTTTCCATGTTTGCTTTAACAGGAATTCGAGCTTTTTAAAGTTCGAATTATACTCAAACGACAGGACTATGTCAAGAGTAAAGGATTTTAAAGTTCAAGCTAGATAGGAACTTATCTGAAGACAGCTAGCCTTTACAGAATCTAACAGGATTAATCCTTGGAGACGATCATCTTTCACCGATTTTGGAAATCCAGTTTTGACACTCGGAATTAAATCTTGATTAGTGAGCTTCAAGAACCACTTTTGCTTTACTGTTAACTCATAACAAACGGTTAGCTGTATCTTCAGATAAATCGGAAAAAAAAGCAGGGAATTTCAGTACAAAGTAACCTCTTCTGTTCGGAATTGAAAGAGCCCCAAGAACCACTTTTGCATTACTTTCTTGTTTAGTGAACGATTATAAATAAGTGAAAGTTAATTTATTAGTTGGACTTTAACGAATCCATGTATGCATTTAAAGGAGAGAGGATGTTTAAGATAAACTGTTTTCCGAATAATATTATTTCATGTGATAAATTGTCTTTGAGCATTCAATTTGTTTTTTTTTTTTTTTTTAAAAAAAACCGCAGACATTTTTTAAGCTAAGTTTTGGAATCAGCATTAAATAAAGTCTGTTAATTTTTAAAGTGTCTACTATTGTTTTGTTGTTTTATAGGGTAAAGTGATCAATTACTGACACCAACTTTTCAATTTTTACTGTTAGCATATGTCCTCAGGTGAAATTTGAGGGTTATTCGCGTTAATCCACTGTATCTGTGTTAGGCCTATTGAACGTGTAATAATTTGAAATAAATAATACAGATTAGACTTAATTTTAACTCTTAATATCAAAAAAGTTTTTAGTTGACCAAACACTGGCACTTTTAGTCTAAATACTGGCACATATGTCTTTATTCTGGTCCCTGCCAGTAACTGGTCAATTACGTTATATGCAGGCTTTAACAGCCTACATGTCATCTTAAATATTAAAGCAATGTCCAATTATTGAGTGTAGCCAATTTTTTCATATTTATTTTATAGAGGCCTAGCTTAATGTTTCATTATTAATTTTAATACACTTTTCAGAAAGACGTTCAGAGCATTTTTTTTTTATTTAGGCCTAAAACATTTGAACGTAAATACTTCGATTATTATCCGTATGTGCTTAAAATTGGCCCTTAGTACAGTGGAACCCCGCCATTCGTCCGCCTCGCTATTCGTACAACTCGTTATTCGTCCAACTTTTTCAAGTAAAATTGAACTCGCCATTCGTACGCTTGCTCGCGATTCGGACAGCGTGACCTTGTTACTGGCCGCCCCACGCGGTCGCTTCAGTTCAGTCTCGTGCTAGCTTCCGTACGCTACGCATCATCCACGCAAGCTTCATGAAACTTTGTGATATTTTATTGTTATTTTTTGTTATTTTTATTGAAAATAGTGCAGCCATGGGTCCAAAAAAGATTACTGATTCAACTAAGCCTAAAAGGAAAGCAGTGAGAAAAACAATTGAATTGAAAAAAGAACTCGTTGCGAAGTTTGAAAATGGAACTCGTGTCTCTGACCTGGCAACTCAGTACGGCATGGCGAAATCAACCATATCGTCTATACTGAAAAAGAAAGACATAATAAGAGAGGCCTATATATTTATTGTTTTCATAGTTTTTAATGTATTTTACGCTTAAAGTATTATTACAAAGGTTTAAATAAGCAATCATCTCTGGGTTCTGGAACGGATTAATCCAATTTACATTACATCTTATGTGAAAAAATGATTCGCCATTCGTACAAATCGCCATTCGAACTGCCTCCTGGAACGGATTGTGTACGAATAGCGGGGTTCCACTGTATTTGGTTTATAATGGGTGCCAATAATAAGACACGAGATGTCAGATTTATGTGAACACGTGCCAGTATTAAATCGTCTTACCATGCCACAATGTTTTTTGTTTTTCATCAGAATAAACATAAACTGTAAAAACAGCATACAGCTTGAAATAGTAAAATTTAAAACATAAATTACGTACCCATACTGTTGTTTCTTTCTTTTTGCTTTTTAGTACTCGATATTTGTTAATTTTCAAAGTCTTCACACTAAACTTCTTGCTCTCTCCGAAGTGAAACCGTAATGCATAATTACCTATTCAGCATTATCTATTATAAAACCCTCCCTCTTCAAAGATTGGCTAAAAGTGAAACTGAAACCTATCAGCATTTAGTGAGTGCAGTAAGACAATAATTCAGCCAATGATATTGGAGCAAAACAATTTATTATGAAGAGTTCCAGTATTGGTCATATGCCAGGGTTCGATCACTTTACCCTAAATAAAATTCTAATTTATTTTCCTCTGTAAACATTGTGTAAATAATATAAAAAGGATTTAAATTAGTAAGACTTTAAGTCAAGAACTTTTAAAAGAAAGAAGTGTTATGGTCGATATTTTTTCCCAGTTGAAATTTGATTTAAATTACTTAAATTATTTTTAATGAGAGGGGTAACAGAGTTTAATCTAAAGAAACGTTACATCGTATTTCGGACGTTCAATCAAAGTTTTCGTAAGTTTTCATTTGCTTATATATATTTCTAGTCTAATATTCAGAAAAAATCTTTTTAAACACACGATTTGGTATAATTTATACACAATAGACCTTTTGAGGCCGCAGTGTTAGGGACTTATGAGTACCTCCCATTTTATGTAATGGTATAATTTAATACGAATTCTCTACTGTCTCCAAATTTTCTTTTCCTGGTGATATAACTATAGTATAGTTAAGCCTTATAATACATGAGTTAAAACTGAAAACAATTTTGATGAAGAAAAAATTCCAATTATTAGATTTAATAAAATAATCATAGAAAATGGAGTCATTCGATCGCTTAGTTACCTACCTTGAGTGAAGATCAGATATGAAAAATCGCTCCCACTGCGTTTAATGTACAACATTTTATCAGAATGATAAGATTATATCACTTTTTTTAAATCAACAGTAGTTCCGAAAATAATCTAATTCGCTGCTCTTTATTATAAAACTTCATACTTTACCAGCGATGTATCGCAGGGTAATAATATCACTAGTAAAGTATGGAGTTTTTTTTTTTTTAAGTAATCAAAATTAGTAGTTAATTTAGTAATTAACAGTAGCTAAAAAAAATTTCTTTGGAAAATGATAAGTATTCTTTAACCTTTTTTTCTTTCCTCGAATGAAAATCTGTAGAAGGAAGAATAACCAGAAAATATGGATAAAATCGATTTATGTAGAACAAGTGAATATAATTTTGTGCTAAAGTATAAATTTAAGGACGACCAAGAATAATAAAAAAATTAAAAATAATAATATAAAAAGGAAGTACATTAATAACGTAAGGAAAGATAAAAAAAAAAGTTAGAAGAAAAAAAACCACGCAGACATTGAAAGAGTAAAAAACAAACAAAAAAATAATAGATATACAGAATCGAACCGCCAACCTCCAGCATATGAATCCGAGATCTTACCCATTAAGCTGTAGCTCACAACAGAAATAAAATGTTTCCATTTCTAACATTTAAGCTAATAGCGGAAATCCAATGAAAACAATGCCAAATATCTCGAACATGGGAGGGAATTGGCCGTGAAAATACCCTACTCCTAAGTTGTTTCGGCCTTTAAACACGATGGTAAAGTACGTTTGTCGATCTATCCTTCCGTTTGGAAGTTGTTATGCGAGTGAAATGACAACAAATCCAAATATCTCGAACATGGGATACTTGAAAATACCCTATCTAATGTGTTTAGGCCACTAACACGATGTTGAAGTCCGTTCGGGAGTTGTGAAAGGACAGACAGACACGGACGGACTGACAGGACGAACGCAATAGCTTCCTATTTTGATCGCTATCACAATAATTCCCAAATGGGTCGCTAAAATTCCACTATGATTTCCTATTTTTAAATAGCGTTATTTAAGATAACTTGAACGTTCAAATATAAAGCTTATTGTGAATTAATTATATTAGTTTATCATTAGTTTAAGTATTTTTGTTCTTATTGTAAAATGCCTTATTAAATACCAAGTTGACCTTAAATTACCCTAAGAGTTATTTTTGGTTCATATTCTACACTATTCGTGAATATAGGTCTACAAAGATCAAAATCGCAAGAGGAGTAAATAAACTTTTAAATATGAAACTTGATATAAATAATTGCATATTCTTTGAATTTGTTAACAGCAAATTTGATAGAGTAATTGTTAACATTACTTATTAGATATATAATTATGCATAATTAATACCCTGAAATATGAAATTTGATATAAATTATTTATTAAGCTTTTTAAAGACCTTGGCCTCAAAACTGGGTAACGTAAATATCAAAATCTAAACAAGGAGAATAGAACTAATCACAAATATTTAAAAGTTGATACAAAGTTAATTTTCGATCAGAACATTTTCTTTAAGTTATTCATTTTTCGTTATTTTGGCTTTGATATAAAATGTTCCATAAAAAGAATAGACTATACAAATTCTAAAATATCAATACTAGAACTGGAAGTTTATATCAATATTACAGACATCACTTAATTTAGTTAAAATTTGTTCTGGGTGTACGAATTTCAGTTATTCCGGAAATGAGCGAAAAATACAAAGTGGACGAAATACCGTCTTAGATAGATCAGAGGCAATATCTTTTTTTTTTTCATTTGGCGCCTTGTTGGTTTCTTCTTTATTTGATAGCGAGCAAGTTAAATTTTTATTGTAATTACTGTAGCTTGCCAACAGCCTTTTTTTTCTTCAATTTCCTCTGTGCCTGAAGGATTCGCAGGTCAGGAATTGGAGCTTTTTCTTTTGTTTTGATTTTTTGGTTGTGGTTTTATTGTGTTGGGTTCCCCTGGTGAATGGAATCGCTAACCTGGTTTCGCGATGTGAGCTTTCATCCGGGGGTTTGCTGGCTGATGAGTCCATAAGTAGAAGTCCATAAAGATGATAGTTCACAGGCGAATTCTTTTGATTTCCTTTGGTCCTTGTTTATTTAATAACGTCGTATTATATTTTTTTTTACGTTATATATATATATAGAATATTCTTGATTGAAACAATATCATTATAACAGTTCTCGTTTGTAGGAATCAGACACTTTCCTTGCATATTCGCAAAAAGTCATTTCTTTCCTTAATGAAGATGATAATGGTGTACTTTTAATTGTGAATAGAGCATTTTTATTCATATGTGTGGTTTTGATTTTCATTTCAAACATAAATTGAAAGTTCTTTAGAATGAATAGAGATAATTATAATTTTTAAAAAAATGATATTCCACAATTGGTAAGAAAATAGCAGTTCTCTCAAAATGTATTTAAATAATACTTTTGTTTGGGAAAGCTTTTAGCACTTCAATTTCATTTCTCATTACATTTTACAAAACGTAAAAATATTTAGAAATATTATAAGAACTGTTTCATTTGAAGATTTTAATTTTAAGTGAATAATATAAAAAAAAAATGTTTTGAAATCGAATGTAGCACTTTCTGTTTTTATTGATTCTGTGAAGAAATATCTCTTGATCGAACATTACTTATTTAATGTAACTGAACAAAAACGACGCAAGTGAACCTTTAAGTGGGGGAAAAGAAGGTAGATTACCAAAAACGTTAGTAATTATAATGATAATTATTTTCTAGGATAAAAGCATTTTTTTCCAAGAATGATATGCAAAAGAGATTGTTAAGTTTATGATTTAATTTTTTAATTTAAATACTTTCTTTAATTAAATATTAAGATAAAGCAAAAAAAAAAATCCCTGAAATTCACTTCACTAAATAAATAGAAAATGTCAATTTAATTTTTACATTTTTGAATTGGAAGTTGAAACTGACAAAATAACGTAAGAATGTAAAAGAAAAAAAAAACTCTGCCAAAACGTAACGCATTAATGATCTTTCAAATATCAAATCCAAAATGTATAATGAGGAAAGAATTTTTATTATCTGTAGTTGATAATTTCACAGTTGCTTATATACGAAATTTTTATGTTCAATAGTACTCGAATAAATGTAGTGTTATTGTCAGATGTCAGCTTGAAGTGATAGAAATGAAGGAAGGTAAAAATTTTAATTATTATATTTAAGTTAAGTACTTTCCAACATTTATATCAGCTCAATGTAAATAATGATAAATTTGAAAGAAAAATCTTGACAGTTGAATTATGAACACTTGATAAGAACTTTCTAATCAAGCTATCGGCATACAGAATTATATCAGTGAATACTTATCAGTTTTAAGAAAATAGATTTAATTTTGTCCAATACTTGTTATTAGATGTAAAAAAAAATGATTTGATAATATTGTAATTAGTGTTAAAGGAGAATGGGCACAAATGTATGGGAACTTGCCCCATCCCTGTATAGTCATAAGATGTATACCTATAGAAAGATCTCCTTAAATAGAATATATTTTATTATTACGACTCGTCTCAATTATTAGTCCGTTCGGAGTTATGTATATAATTCTAGATGTGACTATCAAGTTGACATCTTAATTCCCGGATTTATTATTTAATTAACTTTTAATAATTATTAGAAGTTATTAATAATTAATATTATCATTTATTTCAAGTAAATAATAATTATTAAGTAGGTAGGTAGGTACTTGTTATTTTTTATTTTGTTTTGATGCATTTAAGCTGTGAATAAAAAGCCATTTTTAATAGGTGAAACAGATATATTATATTCAGGTATACGACACATACAGGCTTATATTAATAAACGTTTATATTACTATATTTACGGTTATATACAGTTATATTATAAACAGGTATATTATAAAAACCAAGATAATATAGGAATGATAATGCGCGGCGCACAGCGGATTCAACTGAGTTGAGGTGTGGTGAAGAGGGAGGGGGCGGTGGGGATAAATAGTTATAACTATAAGGGGCATTCAAAAAGAAACGAGCTGGAGGCCTAGGAACAAAAACAAGTACCGGTATGTCAGAAGTATTGGCCCTGGCTGTTAAGGCACTTATCCCCCTGCAACACAAGGCGGTGAATGGCTGTCTCGTAAAATTCCCGTGGCTGCATTGTGAATCAGTTCCGCAAGTACTGCATGACATCGTCGTCCAAGGTGAATCGTTTGCCCCTCAGAGCCTTTTGTAGGGGACCAAAAAACTGGCGTAATCGCAGGGAGAGAAGTCTGGACTGTATGGAGGCTGATCGAGAACCTCCCACTTGAATTTCTGCAAGAGTGCCGTGATATTGGGCCTTGCATTGTCGTGGAGCAGAAGGCAAGCTCATCTCTGAGGTCATTCTGCTCCGCAGGCAAGCTCATCTGTGGGGCAAACGATTCACCTCGGACGACGATGTCATGCAGAACTGATTCACAATGCAGTCCCGGGAATTTTACGAGACAGCCATTCACCGCCTTGTGTTGCAGGGGGACAAGTGCCTTAACAGCCAGGGCCAATACTTCTGACATACCGGTACTGGTTTTTGTTCCTAGGCCTCCAGCTCGTTTCTTTTTGAATGCCCCTTATATATAATGAGTATGTAATAATAATTTGTGTGTAATAAATGAAAATAATATTTACTGTTACTGAAAATAATATTATTACATGCTATTAAATAATAAATCCGGGAATTAAGATATCAACTAGATAAGTCAAATCTAAAATTATATAACTCATAACGGACTAATAATTGAGACAAGTCGTAATAATAAAAAATGTTCTATTTATGAAGGTATTTTCTTACGTATATATCTTACGGCTATACAGTGCTGTGGCAGATCTGCCCATTCTCCTTACTGTATGAGTTGTACTTATCTCTGCATTTGTTGTTTGTTCAGCGATTATGCAGGGTGTACCTGAAATGTGCTGCGAAATTCAAAGATTGTATTCAATCATGCAAAACAACGAATAAATGTCATATGGTCTGAAAATGCGTTATTTCCAAGATAAGAACAATGAAACGATACAAAGTTCCTTTATGTTGTATGGTTATCATTAAATTGCTCCTCAGTAATCGTGACATGTAATGTTCAATACCTCCCACCAACAAAAGTGGACAACCCCCCACCACAACAAGTGGAAACCCCCTCTCCCAAACAAAAGTGAAGCAGTCTGATTGAATGCATTCCAGACGTCAGAATCGCCGCAGCTTGTTCTAGACAACAACATGACTATGAGGTACAGCAATGCAGAGATGGCCGACATCATTACACCTACGGATGAGCAAATGGAAATTGCAGAGAAGCTGCACGACTGTACCAGGAAGCCTATCCGCAACGACAGTGTCCATCCAGGAAAACATCGTCGTCTGGCTGAGATAGGATCATTTACTCCCGCTACTGTCGATAGAGGCAAAAGACGACACATCAGAACAACACACATTGAAGAACGAGTGCTCGATTAAGTTACAGAAAATCCTGGAACATCAGAAGAAAGATTGCCAGAGAACTTGGCATGTCCAAGCAAAGTGCACACAGTATTCTCCAGGAACAGCTTCTCTACTGGTGTCACGTACAGAAAGTGTAAGGTCTGTCACCCACCGATTACCCTCCACGTGTGGACTTTGTACATGGTATCTGCAACACTGTGTTCAACCTACTTTTGCGCAGTCTGTGCATTTCACCGACGAGTCTTGTTTCACGAAAGATGCCATTATGAATTTTCATAACGTTCACCACTGGTCCGATGAAAACCCGCCTGCTACCATTTGAGCCAATACAGCCCGACAACTTCTTAGCCAACATTATTCTGACCATTGGATTGGAAGAAGGGGATCAACAGCATGGCCTGCTCGTTCCCCTAAGTTTAAGCCCTCTGGACTTTTTCGTATGGGGTTATCTTAAAGCATTAGTGTACATCACACAGGTTGCTGACGCCCTCGCCTTGTATGATCGCATACTGGATGGATGCAACACAATTCGACGTTCACCTGGCATCTTCTATCGAGTAAAGGAGTCGATGGAACGACGCACAGCGGGGTATTTGCAATAAAAAACCGGTCAAAAGTCGATTTTGCGAAAATTATCTTAGCCATAAAGGAACATATGTCTTGAGTTTAATTTTTTTAATGTTCACCAGTCCTCTTAGGTATACCTTTAAAATGTATACCTGTATTACAGGTGCTGATCGATTGCTATATATGATTAATTAAAGATAAATAAAGTTAGAAAATTATTATTATTTTCTCATCAATTACATCGCTGATTAGTTGAATTTTAATGTAGCTGATATTTTTACAATTTTTTTATTTCATAGTTTTCCCAGTTAATTTGACTAAATAACTTATATTTTGTATAGTTATCTAGTCTTTGACCATAGTTATTATTTAATTTTGAAATATTAAAATTTATGTTAATTTATTATCCACAAATATTCCCAAATATTATAATAAATTAATCTTTAACGTGCGTACATGATTTTTAATATAATAATAGGATTAGGCCAACGCACTTGACTACAATAAAATATTAAACAAAATTACACAATAAAAATGGCTTACATTATCGATTTCGTCAGCAACCTTTTGGCTGACTTCTTCAGATGAAATTACAAGATAAATTACATACAAATCACAGTCTTTATAAAGGAAAAATTGAGAATCAAGTGATATTTAAATTTCAGCCAAGTCCACTGTCGTTGTTGCTGGTCTGGAGCGGCGCTCAAAGTCCCGAAGAAAGTCATTTCTATTTATCAAAGTTCTGTTTATTGCGAGTTGAGGTTGGTGATAAAGACTGGAAAAAAATAAAATTGGCCACATTTAATAAATTAATCGTTTAACGTTTAATTTATTAAATGTGGCCAATTTTATTTTTTTAATTTTAATTTTTTTAATTTAAATTAATACAATTGTTATTGTGTAGTATGAAATATAAATCATTATTTATTATTTTATTTTTATTTTTGATTAACATAACTTTCGTCTTTTTACCATTTATAACCATGTTATTATTTATTGCCCACTTTGTTACCTTATTTAAATCATGTTGGAGATTATTATATGCATTTGTTTGAATTTTATCACTACTAAGTAGTAGAACGTCGTCGGCATATATGTATATAGTAGAATACTTCACACAGTTATTTATAGAATTCATATATAATATAAAGGGCAAGGGTCCCAAGTTGGATCCTTGAGGTACACCAGAATGGAAATTATACAGATTACTTAATAAATTATTAATTTTTATTCGACATTTTCTGTTTTTTAAATAGTTTTTTAAAACATTTTGTATGTTTCCTCTTATACCCATTTTATTTAACTATTTTAATAATATTTTGTGGTTAATGCTATCAAAAGCCCTGTTGAAACCAATGAATGCTATATAAGTTATTTTCCCATTATTTAAATTTTCATTTATACTTTCATTAACTTTAGTTAGTAATTTAACCGTGCTATTGTTCGGTTGATAAGCATATTGGTTATTATTTAAAATATTCATTTTTGAGATATAATTATAAATTCAGTTTGACAAATAACTTTCAAAAACCTTAGATATGTTAAAGAGTAGGGAAATGGGTCTGTAGTTTTCAAATTCCTTAAATTTCCCTCCCTTAAAGATTGGGATAATATGAGCAATTTTCCAAAGGTTTGGGAAGATACCAGTGGCAAAGATATTCTTAAATAATTCTACCAACAAAATGGCAATAATATCTTTAAAATTCTTAATCTCACTAATAGTTATATTATCACATCCTACTGAGAAATGCATTTTATGTTTATTAATTATATTTAATATATCATTGTGAGTAAGAAATAGGATGGCCATGGAATTACTTTGTTGATTATATTCATCCATTGCGTTAATTATCTCCCTATTTTTATTAAACTTGTTTTTCTGTATGAAAGTAATTTGAAAATTTTTAAAGATAGTGTTCATATGATAATTTTCTAAGAGATTATTTAGCTCTATTTTTCCACAGTTTTTCTCCTTATACTGTATTTCTTTATTAATAATTTTCCAAATATTTACATTGGAATTATGCTGTTCGCTTATTAATTTTTTATAGTAGTTTTGGTTTTATTTGTTTATGAAATTTTTTAACCAATTTCTTTTTCTTTTATAAGCTATTTCATAACTTTTATTGGTTCTATTTCCTTTATGTTTTTTAAATAATTTATTTTTTTCTTCTATGCATATTAAGGTTTCTTTATTCATCAGTTAGTTTAATAGTTCGGGAATAATGGGACGACATTGTTTTTCGCCTATGCGACACATGCGCTGTCAATCCGAAGACCATCATGTGATGATGTGCACTTATCAGATCTCGACGTTTGCTGCGCAATAGCAATTTTGGGTGTGTTTTTTCTTGGCTTTAAGAAACAGTGTCAAATTTTTCAACATGGAAGAACCTGAAGCAGATATATACTCATATTTATGAACTTACTTTACTTTCGTAACATTACTATTTATTCAATGTTTGAATGTAGAAGTAGTAATTGTAAATTTGGAAATGAATTTCTGTGTAACTCTATAGAATTTGTTATATTTCAGGGAGCGTCCCGGTAATTGTTTTTACATAAATATAAAGAGGAAAGCTTTTACTTCATAGTACACAAAAAATTAGGCGCGGAATAGCGCAGATGTTAATGTAAAAAAAAAAAATACATATCTACTATCATCTATTTTTTCAAGCGCTTTTAATTCTGATTATTTTTATGTTTATAAGGTGCATCCGGGGGCAAATTTATGACCCGAAAACAACTTTATGACATTATGCAACAACGTAAAAATGAAGACATGAGCAAAAAATTAAAATATTTAGAATTTTTTTTTTTGCTAAGGCGAGAGAATTACGCTGAAGAAGAAGAAAAAACAGTATAAGCACAAACTGTCCTACATAATGTCAGAGTCTAAGCACAGATGGACCCGCAGCACATAAGAAAAAATGATATCTTTTTAAAAGAAACAATGAGAATTTCAAAAGGTGCTTTTGAAATACCCACAGCAAACAGTTCGATCGGGGCGGCCAAGGAAGTTATTCGTCTAAGCCAGTGGTGCCCAACCTACGGCCCGCGGGCCATATCCGGCCCGCGAAGGTGTTACATGTGGCCCGCTGTTTTATTCCTGGTTTTGTTTTTTTTTT